>NW_026505890.1:0-16980 GCF_026875155.1 Cherax quadricarinatus
ATAACGGAACTCAGGAGTTTTTTCCCACTCATCCACAACCATTACCAAACCGGGTGTTTCCCCTATTTTTCCTTCCTAAAATCTAAATTTTTTTCCAAAATTTAAAACCCATTGCTACGGTCCTGCCCCATTTTTTTTTTTGGATTTTTTTTAGCAAAACTATTTACATCCACTTTTTTAAATTTCCCCCTTTTTCCCATTTATACTTTCTCATCATATCCCCCCAAAATTTCTACCCCTTTCTAGAGAATGCGATTCAGGGATCTCAGTCAACCCTTTCAAAAAGAAGTTTTCTGAAAACATGTTTTTGAACTATTTTCCTTTTCCCCCATAAAAATTTTTTTTCCCAGTGCTTTTTATAGCTGTTCTGTATTTAACGGGGCCCAAAAACTTTCCCAGCATAATCTAAATGAGGGCCTAACCAAAGAGTTGAAAAAACAACATGGGGACTTCTTTTAAATTTAAAAATTTCTTTTTAAAACCCAAGGGAAATTCTTTTAAACCTTTATTGAAAACACTGTGAATATCCTTTTAAAGCCTACAAACAGAAAAGGAAAAACAAAATTATTTGCCCCAATATTTTAGCTATTTTGAAAGTTGTGTGGGATAAAAACACACTGGGAGGCAAAACTTTTAAATTTTTTTTGGATTGATATATATGGTAGGAAATATGGCGTCTTTTTTCAGCTACTCCCTCCTTTTTTTTTCATCCAAAATCATCCTTAGTGATTTTTTTTTTAAATTATATATCTGGCCCCTTTCAAGAGTTTTTCCCCTCTTCACTTCCCTTTGTATGAAAAAATTTTTGCCGATTTTTCTATCAGCCATTTTACACAAAAAATTCGAAAACTCGCCTCCCCGTTGTCCCCATTACTTTACCCAGTTTCTTCCTTTTTACTTTGAAACTTTTGGGTTTCTAAATGTAAACTTATTGAAATTTAGTAAGATTTCTCCCTGTGTTTTGCTTAATATAATTTTTATGCATCCGAATTTCACCTTTTGGAGGTTTTTCGAAAAAGATTACAGGGGTACAAAAAGGGGCCCCTGGGACGGGGCCCCAAAAGTTTTGATAGCTGAAAAAGTACAAAATAAGGGGCCATTCACCATTTTCCCCTGATCAGGGGAAACAAAATTGGGCCCGGGACTGGACCCACAAACTTTTGATAGCTGAATAAATTGAAAAAGGAAATGAACCTTAAACAGGTCCACCCCGGGATTGCAGTTAAAATTTGAGTTTTTAATGCATATATTACTTTTTTTTATAGGGATCAATGTCAGGGTATTTTTCCAAATTTGCTGTAATAAAACTTCCGGGGTAAAATTTCTTCGACATATCTTGAACTTTTCCCTGATGATTTTTGTTTTGGGAATTCATTTAATTTTTTCGAAATGCAGTAAAATAGCGATCAAGGTTTTACAATATTTTTCATCTAAACCCTTTTAACTTTTTAAACCTTTTTGTTTAAAATGAAAAAAAAAATGAACCCCCATTGGGATTGAATTAGGGCCCCCAAAAAAAGGAAAAAATTTAACCCACTTATTAACGGGCCAAAGACTAAAGGGAAAGAACAAACATTACAAATTTTAAGCTGCACTAACAAAAAAAAATTAACGGGAACATACTGTAGCAGAACTCATAAAAGACTAAGTACAAAAAATTTTTGAAAACCGGAACAACAGGGGTTTAATTTTTTTAAAGTAAAGCTTATTAAAATACTGCCAACAAAATCTTGTGGAATGACAATAAATTAAGGAGACCGGTAATTAAAAATGCACTTTTTTTCTTCTAAAACTGTACCCCCAAAAATTATATTTAAAAAACTTGATAAATAAAAACATCAAAAATTAAACGGGAAAATTTACGAATGAGAAAAGGGGGGGCGTTTTTTCATATTCAGGTTACCGAAAAGAACTTTCCAACGTTTCCCTTAATACGGAAAAAGCAAAGAAATTTTCCATCGTTTTTGCGACTTAAAACGGGGTTTAAAAAGGGGGTTTTTTAAAAGGGTTTTTTCTCTCTTAATTTCTTCGGCCCACTTCCCGAAGAAATAACCGACTCTGTATAAAAAAAATTTTTTTATATTTGAAAATTTTTGGAAAAGGGGAGGCGGTAAAAGAGAGTAAAAAAAAAAAAAAATTTTAAAAAAAGCTTTTGGGGGCCCCCACTCTGTATAAATTGTGGATGAAGAGAAAAAAACCCAATTTGTAAGGGCAAGGGTGAGAGGGGCCCCCAATACTCCCTAATAAAGTTGAGAAATTTGTTACCTGGAAATCACCTTTCCTTTTGGTTTCACAAGTATTTCCCCACTACACCTCAACGGCTCGAAAAGTAAGAAAAAAAATAATTTGGGCTGTGAAAAAAGGGTGGGAAAAACAATTTTTTAAAACCTTTAATGCACCCTTTGCTGAGTACAGGGGGAAAGATGGTCCCCACCGCCTTTACATTTAGGTTTTAATTTTAAAAAACTGCGGGCTGGAACATTTAAAATACTGATTTTTTGAAATTTCCCTCGAGGCTTTTTAAAAACCCATGTGCCAAACCTCCTGGGGCAAAATCGGGGGCTCCTTGATCTTGTATATTCCCTTGTCTGAACCTCCCCTTTGACGTTGAAACCCAGATTATAAAATTATATATAAAAAATATATATATATATAATATATATTTATATTATATAAAAATTATATATATATAAATATATATATGTATATAATATATAAATTTTATTAAAAAAAAATGCACAGACAGGAGAAGGGAAAACACTACATAAAAGGGGAAAGGTAAAAGGAAAACGTGACTTGCAACAGATGCGACATTGCAGCCGGGGGAAAAGGTTAAGGATGTGACGTTGCAGCGGGAAAAAAGGGTGTCGGGGATGGGGACTTGCAGCTAAGGAAAATACGGGAGGATTTTATTTTTTGCAAAAAAGGAAGGGAAATAAGGACGTGACGTTGAAAGCTGGGGGAAAAGGTGTCAGGGGGAGTGACGTTGCAGCTGGAGGAAGGGTCAGGAAAAAGGACTTCCCAAGCTGGAGGAAGGTGTAGTTTTTTACTTTTAAAAAAGTAAAAATAGTGTTTAAGATGCTCTTCATGGGGTACATGAAAGTAAAGAAAAAAACCCTTTAAAAGGAAAAAAAGATAAAGTAGGTGATGTGAAATCTGCCCATGATGAAGGAGGCTGATGGAACCTTCACAGTGACCGAGTTGTTTTTGGGGGGAAAGACTGAAAAATTTTATGTCTTTTTTTAAACACTGTTTTAAACAACTGGGTATTAAGCAACAAGGAGATTTTTGG
The DNA here is from genome assembly GCF_026875155.1 of Cherax quadricarinatus. Lineage (NCBI taxonomy): Eukaryota > Metazoa > Arthropoda > Malacostraca > Decapoda > Parastacidae > Cherax > Cherax quadricarinatus. The sequence continues at coordinate 3,293 of NW_026505890.1, forward strand.
GTTGTGTTTGTTTTTTCTTCCCAGTAAATAGGACTTTCTAATTTTTTTGCGGGAAATGAAAAAATTCTAAGCTTAAAAAAGTAAACAATCTTAAACGGGGGGAAACAGATATTGAGCCCCACATTAAGGGGGAGGGGAATTTGCATTCACACAAAAAAAAAGAAACTCATTAAAAACGAAAAAAAATTTTAATCAGCTCTCAAAGATACTAAAACCAAACATTTTTAATTCCAGGGGGCCCCAAATATGGAAAATTTTGGATTTTTTAAATTAGTTGTTTAAAATTTAGTTATGTGTTTTCCAGACAAATTAAATTAAAATTACATTTATAATTTCCTTCTTTTCAAATTTCCGCCCACTTTTGTTTTTCCATTCCCCGGGAAAAGTGAATGAAAAACTTGTTTTCAAGCAATAAAGAAAATAAACCAAAATAAGAACCAAAAAAGATTTAATTTACACTTTTCCCCAATCCCTAGAAAAACCCACAACAGATCTGACTCAAGAAACAAAAAAAACCCACATAAGAATTGTCAGATTTCACCCCTTTCCCACCCTACCACCTCATTTGGGGATCCCTGACCCCCTCAGGAAAGGGGGTAAAAACATTCCCCTATGAATTGTTTAAACCCTCAGGTAGGTGGTATAACATTACCTTAGGGAAGTGTTTTCACCCTCGGGTTTGGGGGATAACATTGCCTATGAAGTGTTTAAACCCCAGGTAGGGGGTTTAAAACCCTTCCCTATGAATTTTTCCCACCCTCAGGTAGGTGAAAATAACTTTGCCTTAAGTGTTTCACCCTCGGGTAGGTGAAAATAACATTCCCAAAAAGGGTTTCTCACCCCCCAAGGTGGGTTTGATATAACATTCCCAAAGAAGTTTTTCCCCTCAGGTGGGTGATATAACATTGACAATAAAAGTTTTTAAACCCTCAGGTAGTGTTTATAACATTCCCTTAATGAAAGTTTTCCCCCTTTAAAGGTGGGTGATATAAAAATTAACCTATGAATGTTTTAAAACCCCCCAGGTGGGTGGTAAAACTTTTACCCTGAAGTGTTTCCCCTCAGGTAGGTGGAAAGATTAATTTTGAAGTTTTTCCCTTTCCCTTAATGGGTGGATAACATTTCCCAGGGCAGTTTTTTAAACCCTCAGGAAAGGGGTAAAAACATTACCTCTGAAGTTTTTTTTAAAACCCTCGGGTAGGTGGATAACATTACCTGTGAAGTGTTTCACCCCAGGTAGGGGTATAACTTTAAACCTGTGAAGTTTTTTCACCCCCCGGTAGGGGGAAAAAACATTACATATGAAGGGGTTTCCCCCTTTCCAGGTGGGTGGTAAAAACTTTAAACCTTGCAGTTTAAACCCTCGGGTGGGGTATAACATTACCTGTGAATGTTTCACCCCTCGGGTGGGTGGTATAACTTTAACCTATGAAGTTTTTTCAACCCTCAGGTGAAGCACTTCACCCAGGGAAATCGGGGATTTTAATGAAATAATAGTTTATGTAAACATGAAAAATTTAAACTATGTACGATTGGGGCGGTAACAAATGAAAATGGCCTCAAAACAAATAAGAAACAAAAAACCCTAGCAAATCCCCAGGCCCTATGAACGGGTTTTTCAAAGGGGTTTTAAAAGGAATAAAAAAGAAAAACTTACATACCTTTGGCTAATCTTTTTAACAAAACCCTAAAAATTTGGCATATGCCTGTTAATGGGAAAAATTGGCCAATGTTAAAAACCTATTTAAAAGGGCGGGGTGACAGGTCCTTGGCTTCGAACTGTAGCCCAATAAGCCTTACCTCCATAGTGAAAAAATTTTTAGGGAATCATAATTGCCGAAGCAATTCCTAGCCCATTGACGGGCCCACAGATTGATTAAGAATTTTCAAAAAGGCGGTTTTAAAAAAGGGGGCTTTTCCCTGCCCCTTAAAAATTTTTGCTAATTTTTTTTCACAAAACTTTTTTGAGGATAGATCATGGTAATAAATAGGTTTTTTTGTTTAAAAGGACTTCTGTAAGGTTTTTGGGATAGATTTAAAACACCAGTGGCTTTTGAGGAAATTTAAAAGGCACCCAGAATAGGAAGAAAAAAATTTTTTCCCCCTGGGTAGAGGCATGGCTGAAAAAAAATTTGGCACAGAGATTTTGCATAAATGGGAGAAATCAGAATGGGGGGACGTCACTAGGGGTTTTTCCTCAGGGCCCATTTTTGGACCCGTTGTTTTCACAATTTACATAAACACAAGAAGGGGGAATTATTACCCAACATAAAAAAATTGCTGATGACACCAAAAAGGCCCCCAAAAATTCATTCTAAATGACCCAAAAGCATTTCCCGGGGATGCAATTGTGGGAGAAGTGGCAGATGCAGTTTAAAAATTTGACAAATACAAAGTTTCTAAATTTTTTGGACGGGTTAAAAAACCTTCCCCACATAAAAACTAAATGGTAAAGATCTTAATACACTGATTGCAAAAATAATTTGGGAGTTTCTGGTTAGCAGTTTTAAAAACCTAAAACTAAGTGCATTACTTCCGGGAATAAAAACTAACAAATTCTTGGGTTTTTTATCTAGAAGCATAAAAAATAGAAGTCCTCCGGTTTTTTCTTCAACTCTAAAATATCCTTGGTTAGGCCTCATTTAGACTATGCCCGCTTAGTTCTGGGCACCGTATTACAGAATGGAATAAATGCTTTTGGGAAAAAGTACCCGAGGAGGGTACAAAAATGATCCCCTGTATTTAGAAATCTTTTCCCCCTGAGATAGACTGAGGGCCCTGAATCTTTCACTCTCTTGGAAAAAGGCCCTAAATTATAGGGGGTATTTAACGAGGTGAAAAAATGGGAAAAAAGAAAAAATAAAGGGAATTTTAAAAAGCGGGGCTGAAAATTTTTTTAGCCCAAACAGGACCGCAGCAATGGTTTCAAATTTTGGGAAAAAATTCCCGATTTAGAAAAAGGGTATAGGAAAGCACGGTTTGGTTTAAAAAGTTTTTTGGGAAAAGTGGGAAAAACCCAAACCCCCAGTACAGTTTTTTCAACTAAAACGTTAAATTTTTAAAAAAAGGTTAGATAAATAATGGAGAGTGGGGGGTGGGGGTTTAAATTTACCTTTACTTTGCTTGTGCTGCTGGGGGTTTGGGGGCAGTGCTCCATCCCTTTAGTGGAAAATGATCAGAAATGGGTGGGTCAATTTGGGTAATCCGGGGGGGGGTTTTTGGCCTACTCGGGGGACATGTACCTACTTTTGCATGGGTCAGTAGGCCCTGCTCAGTGGGTTTCCTTTTTTTTTAAAGTTTTTATGTTTCCCCCCCTCAATAGATGGTATAACATTACCTATGAAGTTTTTTTCAACCCTTTAGGTAGGTGGTATAACAATTTCCTCTGAAGTGTTTTCCCCACCCTCAGGTAGGGAGTATAACTAATTTTAGGTTTTAATATAACCGACTTTTTCCCGGCTTGGATCACGATAGAGGGAGACTTCTTTGCGACGAAATGGTCCGGGCCCTTTTGGGCAAAAGTAACATGGGGGTAGGGAAGACACAAAGGCAAAAGTTAGGCAACTTTTTTTCCAAACGTTTCGCCTACACAGTAGGGTTTTTTTCAGTCGAATACAGAAAATAGGAAGGAACAGTAAAAGATGTAAGACATTAATCATCCATCACCCTTGAAACGTAGAATTTGAAAAGGGGTCAGTCCCCCAGGGCCCGGGGGAAATTTTATTCCATAGCGGGAAATATTTTGGAAAATCAAGCGAAAAGTGCGGAACTTTAAAAACTGTCGGAAGGAGAGGTGCATATTTGTATATATTTGTGAGAAGTAGCCACGAAAGGCAGGTCCCTCTCAATTTCCCAAAAGTTCCCCACTTTAAAGGGGTTTTCCCCAAGGGGGTTTTCTGTACCAAGAGGCCATGTTTTTCAGTGTCTGCAAGATGAAAAATCAAAAATGGTATAAAAAACCGACAGGGTTGGGAAAGGGAAGACACAAAGGGAACGTTAGGCAAAATTTATTCCGAAACCCTTTTTTGCCTACACATAGGCTTTTTCAGTCGAATACAGAAAGTAGGCAGGAACAGTAAGAAGTGAAACGATGGGAATCAGTCCATCACCCTTGAAGTCCCCTAGAAAATTTTAGGTTTTCAGTCCCCCCACCTGGAGAGTTTTAGTTCCATAGTTGGGGGAAAAATCTGAAGATCAAGCGACAGGGGCGGAGACCCTTTTTTACTGTCGGAAAGAAGGTGCATAGGGAGTAGTAGTAGTAGTGAGAATGTAGCCACTGATAGGTCGGCCCTCTCAGATCCAACATTCTCCCCTTTAAAGGGGTTTTCCCCAAAGGGGTTTTTCTGTAAAAAGGGGGCCCTGTTAGGTAAGAAAACATATGCCAGTTAGACATCTTTATTTTCCCAAAAGTTTTTGCCTACACAGTAGGGTTTTCAGTCCCCAAATACAGAAAGAGGCAGGAACAGTAGAGAAAGTGAAGACGATGTAACATCCATCACCCTTAAAATCGAGAATTTGAGGTTGTCAGTCCCTCGGCCCGGAAAGTTTTATTCCATAGTCAGGAACTACTGAAATTTCAAGCGACATGCGGAGACTTAAATACGTCGGAAGGAAGGTCAGGGTATAGTAGTGGTTTTAAAATATTTTGAAGCAACTGAGAGGCCTGTCCCTCTCAATCCAAACCCTTTTCAAATTAAAAGCTTGTCCAAGGGTTTTCTGTACCAAGATGCCACGGTTTCAGTGTCTGACAAGATGAATCAAAAATGGTAAAATTTTCAATACCGACAGGTGTTAGGTTAAAAACACATAAAACAACAGTTAGACATCTTTTTTCCGAAACGTTTCCCCCTACACAAGGCCTTTTTTTCAGTCAAAAACAGAAAATTGGGAGGAGCAGTAGAGATGTGAAAACGGGGTAAACATCCACAACCCCCTTTAAAATCGAAAAATTTTTAGGGTTTTTCAGTCCCTCGGGCCTGGAGAAGTTCATTTTCCTAGTCCAGGAACCCATCTGAAGATCAACGACAGTGCGGAGACTTAAATACTGTCGGAAGGAGAAGGGGCAGGGGAGAGTAGTGGGATAAAGTAGTGAGAGGCAACTGAGAGGGGTTTTTTCCCCCCTCAAACCAACCCTTCCCCACTTGAAAAGCTTTTCCCAAAGGGGTTTTCTGTACCAAGATGCCCCCGTTTTTTCAGTGTCTGACCAAATGAAAAATCAAAATGGTATATTTCAATACCGGGCAGGTTGTTATAAAACAATAGGGAACAGTTAGACATCTTTAATTTCCCAAAAAGTTTCGGGCCCACACCGTAGGCTTTTTCAGTTCCCCCAATACAGAAAGTAGGAGGGAGCATAGAGATGTGAAAACGATTAAACAGTTTCATCAACCCCTTTAAAGGGCGTAGAATTTGAGGTTGTCAGTCCCCCCCCCCTTTGGGAAAATTCAGTTCCATATCAGGAACTATCTGAAGTCAAGCGACATGCGGAGAATTTAAATTTTCGTCGGAAAGGGGAAAGGGGCAAGGGGAGTATAGTGGGGAGTATTTGTGTGAGAAACCCCAAATGAGAGTCATTCCCTCTCAATCCAAAACCCCTTTTCACTTTGGGAAAAACTTGCCAAGGTTTTTCTGTAAATACAAACCCCGCACCTCTCCTCCGACAGTATTTAATTTTCCGCACTTCGCTTGATCTTCCCGAAAATTTTTCCCGACTATGGACTGAACTTCTCCAGGCCGAAAGGGGCTGACCCAAACCCCAAAATTTTACGACTTAAAGGGGGATGGGGGGTGATTACTCGTTTTTCACATCTCTACTGCTCCTGCCCCACTTTCTGTATTTGAAATGAAGAACCTAAATGTGTAGGCGAAACGTTTCGAATAAAAATGTCTAACTGTTTCATATGGGGCTTTCCTAAAAACCTGTCGGGATTGTATATACCATTTTGATGTTCATCTTGTCAGACACTGCAACACGGGCATCTTGGGGAAAAGAAAACACCCTTTACAAGCTTTTTTAATGAGAAGGGTTGGATCTGAAAAGGGCATGACCCCCTCAGTTGCCTCTCACTACTACAAATAACCCCTATACAACCCCCGCACCTCTCCTTCCGACAGTATTTAAGTCCCCCGCAAATGTCGCTTGATCTTCCCGATAGTTTTTCCCGACATGGAACTGAACTTTTCCAGGCCGAGGGACTGACAAACCCCAAATTCCCACGACTTTAAAGGGGGAAGGACTGATTACATCGTCTTCACCTCTCTACTGCTCCTGCCTACTTTTTGAATTTGACTGAAAAAGCCCCTGTGAAAGGGGAAACCCTTTCGGGAAAAAAAGATGTCTAACTGTTGCATATGTTTCCCTTTCCTAACAACCTGTCGGTAATTGGGATATACCATTTTTATGTTCAACTTTTCAGCACTTTCAACACGTGGGATCTTGGTTTCAGAAAAAACCTTGGAAAAAGCTTTTCAAGTGAAAGGGTTGGATCTGAGAGGGACATGACCTCTCAGTTGCCCCTCACTACTACTAAAAACCACAAATAAAACCCCCGCACCCCCTCCTTCCGACAGTTTTTTAAGGGCCCCCGCACTGTCGCTTTATCTTCAGAAAGTTTTCCGACTGGGAAATAACTTTTCCAGGCCGAGGGCCCGACAAACCCCAAATTCTACGACTTAAGGGTGATTTGGGCTGATTACATCGTCCTTTACATCTCTAAATGCCCCCTGCCTACCTTTTTTGTAAATTTGACTGAAGAAGCCTACGTGTAGGGGAAACGTTTCGGGAAAAAAGATGTTTTAACTGTTTTATATGTTTTTACCCAAACAACCCTCCGGGAAATTTTTATATACCATTTTGATGTTTACCAAGAGGCCATGTGTTTTCAGTGTCTGACAAATGAACATCAAAAAGGTATAAAATACCGCAGGTTGGTAGGTAAGACACAAAGGCAACAGTTAGGCCCAAATTTTTTCCGAAATTTTTTCGCCAAAACATTTGGCTTCTTTGTTTGAATACAGAAAAATAGGGAGGAACAGTAGAATGTGAAGAAAAGTAATCCGTCCCCCTCACCCTTTAATTTTAGAATTTGAGGTTGTCATTTCCCCTAGCCTTGGGGAGGGTTTAGTTCCATATCTTTGGGAAATAAACTGAAGTTTAAGCGACAGTGCGGAACTTAAAAAACTGCGGGGAAAGGGGAGGTGCATAGTATAGTAAAAGTAGTGAGAATGTAGCCAAATGATAGGGCAGGTCCCCCTCAAGGGTCCAACAGTTCTCACTTGAAAGGGTTTTTCCAAGGTGTTTTTTGTACCAAGAGGCCATGTGTTGCAGTGTCTGACAAGATGAACATCAAAATGGTATAAAATACCGACGGGTTGGTAGGTCAGACACTGCAACACATGGCCTCTTGGTACAGAAAACACCTTGGACAACCCTTTCAAGTGGAACTGTTGGATCTGAGAGGGACCTGACCTATCAGTGGCTACATTCTTCACTACTACTACTACTATTTCTGCACCTCTCCTTCCGACAGTATTTAATCTCCGCACTGTCCGCTTGATCTTCAGATAGTTCCATACTAGGGAACTGAACTCTCCAGGCTGAGGGACTGACAACCTAAAATTCTACGATTTAAAGGGGTGATGGACTGATTACATCGTCTTCACATCTCTACTGTTCCTGCCTACTTTCTGAAATTTCGACTGAAGAAGCCTACTGTTAGGCGAAACGTTTTCGGAATAAAGTTGCCTAACTTTTTGCCTTTGTGTCTTACCTACCAACCTGTCGGTATTTATACCATTTTGATGTTCATCTTGTCAGACACTGCAACACATGGCCTCTTGGTACAGAAAACACCTTGGACAACTCTTCAAGTGAGAACTGTTGTATCTGAGAGGGACCTGACCTATCATGGCTACATTCTCACTACAAACTACTAGTACTATGCACCTCTCCTTTCCCCGACAGTATTTAAGTCTCCGCACTGTCGCTTGATCTCAGGGGCACAACCAATGAGTCGTCCAAACTAGCACTTGCAGCTGTCGTAGTGGCAGGCTGCAAGTCAAATGTAATGCGATTTTATCGCTCAAAGAGGCCTTTGTTGTCCGTCTGTACAGACACACAGAGGCTGAGAAACTACTTACCACCACTGCTACTACCACTCTACGAGACCAGGGATTTTTTGTTTTTGGGACTTCCCCGCACTGAGGGCCAGGAGAACTGTGTTCCTCAAGCGACTCGACAACCTTATCACTGTACAGGCCACTAAAGAAATCAAGTCATCTATCGAAGCAAAGAACCCTTGGGCCAAGGTGGACTTTCATTACTAAAATACCCAATGCTTCACCCATGCTGAAGGTCACCTTCAGTGACGTCAAAATGGCAGCCAGAGCTCTCGCTGAGGCCTGGCTGTTCACTACTTTCCACATCAACCCAGCCTTCATCGAAGCAGAGAAATTCCAACATATCTCACAGTGGCTATAATGTTACTCATACTTACACACCCCCAAAATGATTGTCCTACCAAGGACAAGAAGTTCTGCTCCACCTGGGGCCGTGAGGGTCATGACTTCAAGAATTGCACTAACTGCTTAAACCACCTAAATGCTGAACTGCAAGAATGACCACCAAAACTCTTGCTGCCGGGTGCCCTACCAGAAGAGAAAAAACTCATGAAACAACAACAACAAAAGAAACCCAACCCCACAAGAAACCCCACAAAATCTGCTATCGCCAAGCTTCAAGCAGACACTACCAAGATATGGAAAAAGACACTTATGTAAGTTCAGGACATTTATTAAAGGAAACGTTTCGCCACGAGTGGCTTCTTCAGTCCTAATACCTTCAGTCCTATTAGGACTAAAGAACCACTCGTGGCGAAACGTTTCCTTTAATAAATGTCCTGAACTGTACATAAGGCTTTTTCCACATCTTGTCGGTATCACCATACCATTTCCTCACTACCAAATACTGTACTACATGCCACGCAAGCTGCTCCCACCACTTCCCTGCCAGCACCTACTGCCGACTCCACCAAGAGTCTTTTTTTGCATTATGTATGCTCATGACAAATGCAGCTGAGCCTGGTTCCTTCAACTCCACCATCAATGAACTTTTCAAACTAAATAATATGCCTGGCCTCACATTCCCTGCATCACCACCTTCCACTGAGATCCTAAAATCTACTGCAAATATTACCACACATCACCGCTGCTCCACCGCTGTCACAACCTCCACTAGACACAGAGAGGACCAATCAGAGACCTCTGAGACGTGGGAAAAACCCCACCATGAGAGTCCACTACCGCTTTCATCCACTGCTAGAGCAACTGACCAGTCGGAAATCTCGCCTTCACCGGTTCAGCCACCAGCCAAGAAAGCAAAAACACAAGACACTGCGGATGCACCTCACGGTGCCACTGTCACTGACATTGCTGCACCACAACGGGTCCGATATCTGAAGGGTGTATACTTTTACACAACCAAGGAGTATAAAACACAATGCTGTCTTCAGAAATCCATCATCACCTCCAGGACGGGGAACAGTCAAGTATACCCACGACCAAACTGCTACATACACCACTGCAGACATGACCAGACTACTCACTGCCAACACCCAACACCTTGTGGAAGTCAAGTACACCTCAAAGAGGAAATTCAGGTGCATCAGAATGGGGACCTTGAAGACGGTACCCTCGTCTAGCACGACTATCCATGACTATTCACCCAGCACTTTGCTCTCCCCCTAAAGCTGGGTGTGGCTCCAATCAACCCTGTAACTGCTGCCTCTGCCCGACTGCGCTTCTCTTTGGGGAAGTCAGCGCAAGATAGAAAAGACGACATCCCCCAACCGGAGGGCCAAGAAAAAGGAAATGATTATTGTCACCCCCCACCCGGGGGGGCCACTGCTGGGTCACCATCTGGAGAAGACCTGGCCAGAAGGACCTGCGAATCAACATGAATGAAAATGAACACCAACACACGACACTCCACACAGGAGAGCACAGCGCCCAGCATGATCGACACCATTCATTGCCCTTCTAGGGCATGGTTTTGGGGCCAGAGCCCGAGTTTGTACCTTACAAGATGAGGGGGTACTTGTGCCTCCTCCCATGGGAGACTTAGGTCTCAGACACTCCCTAGACAGGGGGCCAGTGCCGGCCACCACTTGGAAGGGGCCCCGGGGCCCGGGAAAATACCGGCGAATCTTTAACAACAACAAGCTTGATCTTCAGATAGTTCCAGACTATGGAACTGAACTCTCCAGGCTGAGGGACTGACAACCTCAAATTCTACGACTTCAAGGGTGATGGACTGATTACATCCCTCTTCACATCTCTACTGTTCCTGCCTACTTTCTGTATCGACTGAAGAAGCCTACCCGTGTAGGCGAAACTTTCGGGAAAAAAGTTGCCTAACTGTTTTCCTTTGTGTCTTACCTACCAACCTGTCGGTATTTTTTTTACCATTTTGATGTTCATCTTGTCAGACACTGCAACACATGGCCTCTTGGTACAGAAAACCCTTGGGCAAACCCTTTCAAGTGAGAACTGTTGGATCTGAGAGGACCTGACCTATCATGGCTACATTCTCACTACTACTACTACTACTATGCACCTCTCCTTCCGACAGTATTTTTAAATCTCCGCACTGTCGCTTGATCTTCAGATAGTTCCAGACTATGGAACTGAACTCTCCAGGCTGAGGGACTGACAACCTCAAATTCTACGACTTCAAGGGTGATGGACTGATTACATCGTCTTCACATCTCTACTGTTCCTGCCTACTTTCTGTATTCGACTGAAGAAGCCTACTGTGTAGGCGAAACGTTTCGGAATAAAGTTGCCTAACTGTTGCCTTTGTGTCTTACCTACCAACCTGTCGGTATTTTATACCATTTTGATGTTCACAGTAACATGGTCATAGTAGGGGACTTTAACTTTAGCCAAATTGACTGGAATTCTTTGACAGGTAATCTAGAGTCCAGTGACTTCATGGAAACAGTTCAGGACTGTTTTCTGAAACAGAGTGTAACTGAGCCTACCAGGGGTAATAATTTGCTATACCTAGTCTTGTCAAATAAGGAAACACTCGTGAATAATCTGGAGATCACTGAAGAGCTTGGCGCAAGAGATCACAAATCCATCACCTTTAGCATAAATTGGGAATGCAAGAATAATGATAATACAGTAAAAATTACTGATTTTCGTTCTGCCGATTATAATGGACTTAGGGAACATCTGTCTAATCTTGATTGGGGTTATCTAGCTAATGATTTTATTGACGATAATCATACTTATGAATATGAAGGGATCTGCTTTTATGGTATAGGAGGTAAAGTTCTAGCATGGATTGAGGCATGGCTTACCAATAGAAAGCAGAGAGTTACCATTAATGGAGTGAAATCTGAATGGGGATTAGTCACTAGTGGCGTTCCACAAGGATCAGTTTTAGGCCCTCTCTTGTTCATAATTTACATTAATGACCTTGATGAAGGGATTACTAGTGACATGAGTAAGTTTGCTGATGATACAAAGATAGGCCGTATAATTCACTCTGAGGAGGATATCAATGAACTCCAGGACGATTTGAACAAATTAATGTCTTGGTCTGAGAAATGGCAGATGAAGTTTAATGTGGATAAGTGTAAGGTACTTGCCCTTGGTAATGAAAATAACCCTCGAAGCTAAAATCTAGGTGAAGTAGAGCTTGGTCATGCAGAATGTGAAAAAGACTTGGGAGTCATGGTAAGCAGAAATCTAAACCAAGACAGCAGTGCCTCAGTGTGCGCAAACAAGGCCAACAGATTACTTGGATTTATCTCAAGAAGTATAAGTAACATAAGTCCAAAAGTTATTTTACAGATGGACATAAATTCGTTAGAAACATTCAGCGTAGGATGACTAAATTAATACATAGCATTAGAAATCTTCCTTATGAAGAAAGATTGAAGACTCTTAAGTTACATTCACTTGTTAGACGAAGAATGAGGGGAGACCTGATCGAAGTGTATAAGTGGAAGATAGGTATTAATAAAGGGGATATTAACAAGGTCTTGAGGATATCTCTCCAAGAGAGAACCCGCAGTAATGGATTTAAATTAGATAAGTTTAGATTTAGAAAGGACATAGGAAAGTATTGGTTTGGAAATAGGGTAGTTGATGAGTGGAACAGTCTACCTAGTTGGGTTATTGAGGCTAGGACTTTGGGTAGTTTTAAATTTAGGTTGGATAAGTACATGAGTGGGAGGGGTTGGATTTGAGTGGGACTTGCACATCAGAGCTTATTTCTTGGGTAGCATTGGAAATTGGGTTGGTCAAATGTTTGTTAGTGGGATTAATTGTAAAGGACCTGCCTAGTATGGGCCAACAGGCCTGCTGCAGTGTTCCTCCTTTCTTATGTTCTTATGTTCTTATACATCACTAGTGAGGCCTCATTTAGATTATGCTGCTCAGTTTTGGTCCCCTTACTACAGGATGGACATAGACTCATTAGAGAACATACAGAGAAGAATGACGGTGACGTGTACTTAGTCAGTGGTGACGTGTACTTAGTCAGTGGTGACGTGTACTTAGCTCTGTGAAGACCTGTTTGTGTGCTCTTGAGTGGTGACCTGTACTTTGAGTGCTGACCTGTACTTAACTCTGTGAAGAAGTATCTTGTTTGCTCCCGTGGACTGAACCAAGATGCCCTCCATCGAGCAACTTTACCAGCAACTTAAGGAAGAATTGAGGGCAGCGAAGATGGAGATACGGCGACTGACCGAAGAAAACAAGAGGATTCGTAGTAGTCCTCCTGTTTCGAGTCCTCAGGTCAAGAAGGGATCGTGGTCAGTGGTTGGACAGCAGGGGACGACGAAGTTGACGATCAAGAAGACGAATGGAAAGCCAGAAACGATGAAGAAGAAAGAGACTGCTGTGGAAACTCCCGTGGAAACCTCCAACGCATTCTCGGTGCTACCCGACGAATGTAGTCTACTACTGGGATCGTCACGACGAACGACAACAAGAAAGGTAAGAATATTGTTGTTGTTGGGGATAGCCAGTTAGATACATGGATAGGGCATTCTGTTTGAAGGACAGAGTAGGAGACAAAGGGTATGCTTTCCTGGGCTGGGATGGGGGACATTGTTAGCCGGCTTGACAACATCATGAACAGTAATGGGATCAATCCTATTATTTGCCTCAGTGCTGGAGGCAATGATGTTGGCAAGCGTAGAAGTGAGGATTTAGTTAGAAAGTTCAGGACAGCTATAGACATAATTAGGAAGAAGGGGGGACGCCCTGTTATATGTGGCATTTTGCCAAGAAGAGGTGTTGGTAATGAATGGTTGTCCAGAGCAATTGGTATTAATTGTTGGCTGGATAAACACTGTAAGGATAATGCAGTACCATTCATTGACAACTGGGACAACTTCTATGGCCGAAATGACATGTATGCCAGGGATCGAGTCGCTGCCTGACCTCGTGGAGTGCGGTTTTGGCACGGCACCCCTCTGCTGATATCAGTCATAGACCTTAGAACGCGATACGGAGGTTTTGGAGTGTTCAGAGTGGATCGCTCAGTGTTCAGAGTGACTCCTTCTCGCCGACCTGTGTTAGTTTACGCACGGTTCGCGCCTTTGTGCGTGGACCACGCATTCGTGGGAGCACGCACGAAGCTGGGGTGTTCCCTTGAGGTCCCTGTTTTTTTG
>NW_026505891.1:0-22775 GCF_026875155.1 Cherax quadricarinatus
CCCCCCCCAAAAAACCCCCCCCCCCCAACCCCCCCCCCCCCCCAAAAACCCCCCCAAAACCCCCCCCACCCCCCCCCAAGGGCCCCCCCCCCCCCCTCCCATTTTTCCCCCCCCCACCCCCCCCAAAAAACCCCCCAAAAAACCCCCCCCCCCCACAAAAAACCCCAAAACCCCCCTCCCACCCCCAGAGGGGCCCCCCCCCCCCCCCCCCCCCTCCCCCAAAAACCCCCCCCCCCCCCCCGGAAAAAACCCCCCCCCCCCCCAAATCCCCCAAAATTTCCCCCCCCCCTTCCCCCCCCCACCAAAACCCCCCCCCCCCCCCCCCCCCCTTAAACCCCCCCCCCGCCCCACCACGTTACCCCCCCCCCACCCCCCCCCCCCCCCCCACCCCAAATGGGCCCCCCCCCCCCACCCCCCCCCCTTTTCCCCCCCCCACCCCCCCCGCCCAAAAAACCCCCCTTTACCCCCCCCCCCCCCCAAATCCCCCCCCCCCCGGGGTTTTCCCCCCCCCCCCCGCCCCCACCCTCCCCCCGGGGGGCCCCTACAACCCCCCCTGTTTTCCCCCCCCAAACCCCCCCCACCCCCCAGGGGGGAAAATTCCCCCCCCCCCCCCTCCCCCCTTTACCCCCCCTTCCCCCCCCCCCCCCCCCCAAAAACCCCCCCCCCCCCCCCCTCCTTCCCCCCCCCTAAAAAATAACCCCCTTTCCCCCCAACCCTGGGGAACAAAACCCCCCCACCCCCCCCCTTTTCCCCCCCCCCCGCCCCCCAACGTCCCCAAAATTTAAACCCCCCCCCCCAAAAACCCCCCCCCCCAAAAAAGGCCCCAAAACCCCCCCCCCCCCCCCAGAAAAACCCCCCCCCACCCACCCCCCCAAAAAAACCAAAAAAACCCCCCCCCCTTTCCCCCCCCCCAAAAAAAAACCCCCCCCCACCCCCAAGGCCCCCTTCCCGCTTCCCCAGCCCAAAAAACCCCCCCCCCCTTTCCCCCCACCCCCCCCTTTCCCCCCCCCCCCAAAAAAACCCCCCCCAAGGGCCCCCCCCCCCCCAACCCCCCCTCCCCCCCGGGGCCCCCCCCCCCCACCCCCCAAATAAGGGAACCCCCCCCCCACCCCCACGGGGGGGCCCCCAAAACCCCCCCCCCCAGCCCCCCAAAAAAACCCCCCCCCCCCCCCCCCCCCAGGGCCCCCCCCCCCCCAAATTTTCCCCCCCCCCCCCCGGGGAAAGCCCCCCCGCCCCCCCCCACGGGGGGCCCCCCCCCTCTCCCCCAACCCCCAAAAAACCCCCCCCCCCAAAAAAACCCCCCCCAAAAAAGGGAAAAACCCCCCCCCAAAAAAAGGCCCCCCCCCGGGGAAAAAGGCCCCCCAAAAAACCCCCCCCACCCCCCGGGGGGGTACCTTTAAAACCCCCCCCCCCCCCCCCGGGGGGGCCCCCTTTCCCCCCCCCCCCCGGGGGGGGGAAAAAAAACCCCCCCCCAAACCCACCCCCCCAAAAAAAAACAACCCCCCCCTCCCAAAAACCCCCCCCCCCCCCCCCCCCACCCCCCGGGGGGCCCCCCCTAAACCCCCCCCCCCCAAAGGGGGGAAAAAAACCCCTTTCCCCCCCCCGGGGGGTTTTAAATCCAAACCCCCCCCTCCCCCAAATTTGGGCCCCCCAAAAACCACCCCCCCCATTTTAAAAAATCCCCCCTCCCCCCAAACCCCCCCAAAACCCCCCCTTCCCCTTTCCCCAAAAAGCCCCCCAAAAACCCCCCCCCAAAAACCCCCGGGGGGGGGACCCCCCCCCCCCTTCCCCCCTTTCCCCCCCCCCCCTCCCCGGGGGGGAGGCCCCCCCCCCCCCTAAATCCCCCCCCAAAACCCCCCCCCCCCCCCCCCCCTTATTACAAAAAAACCCCCAAGCCCCCCCCCCACCACAGGGGGGATTGGGCCCCCCTAAACTCCCCAAACCCCCACCCCCGGATGGTAATACTCCCCCTTCCCCCACCCCCCACCCCACCCCCGGATGGAAAGGGAAACCCCAAAACCCCCAACCCCACCCCACCCCCGGAGGTAGGGGTTTCCCCCAAAAAAACCAGGCCACTCCCCACAACAAAAGGTAGGGACCCCCCAAAACTACCCCACTACCACCCCAAAAGAGGGAAAAGAGGAAAAACCAAAAACCCCTACCCATACCATCCACGGGGAATAAAGAGGTACACAAAAACTGCCAAAACCCAAACCACGGGAGGGAATGAGGTACAAAAAAACTAGCCACAAAAACCACAAAAAAGGATTTTGGGGTAACAAAAAAACTACCCCAACCATCCACAGAGGGTTTATGAGGTACACAAAAAAACTCCCCCCCAAAAAAAACCAAACCCACAGGATGGATATGAGTACAAAATAAACAAAGCCCTACCATCCACAGGATAGGGAAGGGGTACCAAAAACTAGCCCACTCCCCTCCCCCGGTTTGGAAAAGGAGGTACAAAATAAACTAGCCACTACCTCCACGGGAAATGGATATAAAGGTACACAAAAACCCTTGCCACTACCATCCCCGGGGAGATATGGGGTACAAAATTTAAACTAGCCACAAAAACCATCCCCAGGGTGGATATAGGTACCCCAATAAACAACCCCCAAAACCACCCAAACGGGATGGATATGGGGTACACAAAAAAAGCCACAACCACCACAGGATGGATATGAGGTACAAAAATAGCCCTACCACCCAAAAAGGAAATGGTTTATGAGGTACC
The DNA here is from genome assembly GCF_026875155.1 of Cherax quadricarinatus. Taxonomy (NCBI): domain Eukaryota; kingdom Metazoa; phylum Arthropoda; class Malacostraca; order Decapoda; family Parastacidae; genus Cherax; species Cherax quadricarinatus. Next base: position 2,738 of record NW_026505891.1, read on the forward strand.
AATAAACTAGCCACTACCATTCCACAGGGGATATGAGGTACACAATAAACAAAGCCACTACCACCACAGGATGGATAAAAGGTAAAACAATAAACTGCCACAAACCACCCAAGGATGGATATGAGGTACAAAAATAAAAAAAGCCACAAACCATCCACAGGGGATATAAAGGTACACAATTAGCCACAAACCACCCACAGGATGGATATGGGGTTTACACAATAAACAAGCCACTACCACCCCACAGGAGGGAAAGGGAAAGGGTTACACAAAAACCCACTACCATCCACAGGAGGGGTATGAGGTCAAAAAAAACTACCCCATACCATCCAAAAATGGGTATGAGGTCACAAAAAAACCTAGCCACTACCATCCACGGGAAGGTTATGGGGAAACACAATAAACTACCACTACCACCCCACGGGGTTTGGGTTATGGGGTACCCAAAAACCCTAGCCACAAACCATCCACAGAGGGGTTATGAGGTAAAAAAATAAACTAGCCACAAACCAACCCCCCAGGAGGGGGGTATGGGGAACAAAATAAACTAGCCACTACCATCCCCCGGATGGATAGGGAGGAACACAAAAAAAAAAAGCCACAAACCAACCCACAGGAAGGATAATTTTTACCCCAATCCCCCAAAGGCCACTACCATCCACAGGTTGGATATATGTCGATATTGAATAAATTTGGAATTTCAAATTTTGGTTTTCATGAAAGGTCGATTTTTGAAAGTTTTTTTGGTCAAACAACGAAATCCCAACTCAACTTGTTTTTCCCAACTTTCCCCTTCCCACGAGATTTGAAGAGCATTCAACTAAATCAAAATTTTTAATTAAGCTTACGTGTCGGGAAAAGCTTTTTTGCGTCAAATGATCTCAAAAAGGGTTTAAAAATTTTTAAGCAGTGTTTTCCCAGGGGGGAAAGGGGAGAACAAAACTTTCATGGTGATTTTTTTTCCCAGCGGCTTAGGAATGGAATGCCCGGCCCCGGTATTTACAAAACACAAAGAGAATCGAAAAATTTAGAAAAAAAGGGGAACATGTAAAAGACCTGGGAGTAATTATGGGGCTGATCTTTCTCTAAAAAGAATGCAATAAATGTCACGGGTCGTGACACTTACCAAAATTTCCTAACGCTTTTTAAAATTTTCCGGGAACCCACTCAGTTTATGCAGGTACTCCACTGGAGGTAAGAAGAAAAGATATTTTCATAAAATATCCCTAGAAAGACCAGGGGGCTTTTTAAAAAATTTTTCCTCACTGATATAACAAAAAAATTAAAAGGGTAAAGAGAGATAGAGAGAACCAAAAAAAACTTCAGTAAAAACTTTTAAAACTCCGGGGGGAAACAAAAAGAGAAGAGAGATAGATTTCGCGGGATTTTTAACCCCGGGGGTTTTAGCCACCCAGGATAACCCAAGAAAGTCAGTGCGTCATCGAAAACGGGTCAAACTTTTTTTCCCTTTTTGGGTTTCCTTAATCGGGTCCCCCAGGATGCCACCCACCCCAGTCAAATTTAACACCCGGGTACCTATTTGCTGCAAGTGAACGGGAAACAATGGGTTTGAAAGGGAAAAACGTGTCGAAATTTTTCCACCCCCCGGGGAATCAAAACCCGGGCCCTCCGTTGTAAAAGGGGGGAAACTTTAACCACCGGGCCCACCGAAAAAGAACATTGTATCAAATCCCGGGCCCCTAAAGTCTCGAAGGGGAAAACGGGACAAGTATTTCCCCAAAGGTGCAAAAAAAACCAAAACCCAAATCTGGGGAGGGCCACTGGGCCACCAGCACAGCAGCAGCCGATTAAACTGGGGAACCACCGGGGACGAGCCTGGCCCAAACCCGGGGCCTGGGGGTTTAAAAAAACTCCCGAAACTAAACAAAGGAAATAACATAAATTCTTTTAAAAAAACTTTTCCCCTCGCGGCCCAAAATGGGATTTGAAAAATAAAAATTTTTTAAATTTCTTCCCTTTAAAAGGGGAAAACTATGGACTTTTTTGATTTATTTTTATTTTCAAAGTAATTTTTGAAATTTGGATTTTGTCGCTGTGATTGTAATTTTATCCTTTTTTTTTTTTTTGGCCGCCCTATTTTGGGCAGTGAGGGGGCCCAGTATAAATAGTTTTTGGGTAAAAAAATTTTTAGTATCTTTTTTGGGCCTGACCCTCCCCTAAAAGGAAAGGGTTCCTTGATTTGGGTAAAGGGGGCTCTTAAAATTTAAAGGGAATTGGATCTGGGCTCCATTTTCCCCAAAAAAGGGCCTGAATGCCTTCCCAATCCCCCCCCCCCGGCCCCTGTATAACCCCTCCTTTTTAAAGCGTTTCCCCCCCCTTGATTGTAAAATAAAAAAATTTTGCTGACCCTCGGGAGAAAACACTGTTTTTCCCTCCCACAGTAACTGTGTTGCCTGGCAACGGGAAAATTGGTTGCCTGGCAACGAACACGTTTTTGCCTGGCAACATTAACTGTTTTGGGCCCTGGGAACAGTAATTGTGTTCCCTTTGGCAACGGGAAACCTGGTTTTCCCCTGGCAACATAACTGGGGTTCCCCTTGGCCCAACAGAAATTTATGTTTCCTTTGGCAACAGTAAACTGGTTGCCTGGCAACAGAAAACTGTGTTGCCGGGCCCAACAGAAACTGTTTTGTTCCCTTTGGCAACAGAAACGGGTTTTTTGCCTGCAAATTTAACTTTTAATTTTTTGCCTGGAAAACCAGTAACGTGTTGCCGGGCCCAACAGAAATTTTTTTGGCCTTTGGCAACGGGAAAACTCTGTTTGCCTGGCAACAGAAACATGGGGTTGGGCCTGGCAACAGAAATTTGGTGTTGCCGGGCCCAACAGTAAATGTGTGTTGCCGGGCCCACAGTAACTCTTTTGTTGCCTGGCAACATAACTGTTTTGGGCCGGCAAAAAGTAAACGTGTTTGCCCTGGCAAAAAGTAACCCGGAACATTGCCGGGAAACAGTAACTTTGTTCCCTGGCAACAGAAATTTGGGGTTGCCGGCAACATAACTGTTTTTGCCGGCAAAAATTTAACGGTTTGGGGGCCTGGCAACAGTAAACTGTTTTTGCCTGGCAACAGTAACTGGGGTTGCCGGCAACAGTAACTGGGTTGCCGGGCAACATAACTTTTTTTTTGCCTTTGGCAACAGTAACTGTTTTTGCCGGCAACAGAAACTGGTGTTTTTGCCGGGAAACAGTAACTGTGTTGCCGGGGCCCAACATAACTGTGTTTTTGGGCCCTGGCAACAGAAAACTGTGGTTTGCCTGGCAAAAAGTTTTTTGTGTTTGCCGGAAAACCAGTAACCCTAACGATTTGAAACCTGCAACAAAAAATGTTTTCCCTTTGGCAACAGTAATTTGGGTTTTTGCCTGGCAACAGAAATTTTTTGGGCCGGGGCAAAAAGAAAGTTGGGGTTGCCAGGGAAAACAGTAACCCCTGTTTTTGCCGGGCCAAACAGAAACCCCCTGGGCCCGGCAACGAAAACCTCTTTTTTCCCTTTGGCAACAGTAACTCTGGTTGCCTGGCAACAGTAATCTGTGTTGCCTGGAAAACAGAACTTGTGTTCCCTTTGGAAAACTAATTTGGGTTTTTGGGCCGGGGCCAACATTTAAACTCTGTGTTGCCTGGCAACAGTAATTTCTGTTTTTTGGCCATAACTTTAGGACAACAGAAACTCTGTGTTTGCCAAGCAAGAGTAAATTTTTCCGCCAGTGTTACAGGATACGCCCTAAAGATGAGGAGTTGGAAAACACCTGCAACATCTGGTATCATTATTTGAAAACGGTCGCCATCCGGGGGGGCCTTTTTTATCAGTAAAAAATTCCGGGAAAATAACGGGAAGACTGTAAAAAAAAAACGAAAGCTAAAGTAACCAACTCAAAAAATCGTAAGGGACACGTTTGCAAACAAACCAAAACCCACGGGGGGGGATAAAAACCCGCGGTCAGAGACCCTAAAAAAATCCACCCTCGCGTTTACCACTAGCCCCAGCTAGCCCAAAAAGGATTCACCCAAAACCGGGTATTTTTTTTACACCATAAAAAGGTTAGAAACGGGCCCCTCGGGTGACCACAAATCAAGTTTTTACAGCAAAACCCCCAGCTACCGGGGCCCGGAAACGAACTCAAGCTAAAAGCCCCTTCACTGCCGTAAACCTGACTCAAAAATCGTAATAAACGTTTGCAAAAAAACCAAAACCTTGGAAAACTTTCCTTTTGGTGTAGAAATATACCAGTTGGTTTAACTATTTGTGGTTTAGCGGGTCAAGTGGCAAACCCACAGGGCGGAGTTTTGAGACTCTATGACCGGGGGTTCCCTATCCCCCCGGGGGGTAGGGTTTTTGAAGTAACCATCCCTCCCCCTTTGGGGGAATTTGTGTGAAAAAAACCCAAGTAGCCTTGAAGACAAGGGTGTTCAAAGGTTTGGAAGCCTAGGGTGTTAAAAAACAAAGAACAAAAGAAAGGGGGAAAAACCACGGGCGGGAGGCCTTTTGGGCCCAACAAAAGGCCAGGCCCTTTTAAAATTTCCCATCCCACTAACAAACATTTGCCCAAACCCAAATTTTAAATGCTACCCAAGAAATAAGCTCGATAGGGAAGTCCCACTCAAACCCAAACCCCCTCTAAACCATGAAACTTACCCAAACCCTAAATTTGAAACTACCCAAAGTCCAAGCCTCAAAAAAACCCAACAAGGTAACTGTTCAGGGCTCACCCCCTACCCTTTTTCCCCCAAACCCAAACTTTCCTAGCCCCTTTCAAATCTAAACTTACCCCAATTTAAATCCATTACTGCGGTTCTCTCTTGGAGAGATATCCCCCGTCTTCCCATTTTGTCCTTGTATTGATAAAACACTGGAGGGGGACAACGCTAAAATAAAAAAACCCAATTTTTGTTTCTTGTTTTCTAATTTTTGGGACTTGGTTTAAAAAGGCCCTTTTTAAGGGCCTAGGTATCCCCTATGGGCGTCCCAAAAAGGGCCCCCTGTTTAAGGGGCCCCCCAGGGCCCCCCCCTCATAAAAGGGGCCCCTCTCAACGGTTGGAAGGGGGCGACTGGTTTACTGTTGATGGGGGAAAAATCCCTTAACGAGGTCTCTAAGTAATGGCCGGCCGATTTCTTTTCCCCCTATTTCTTCCCCTCCCCATCCCCGTTTTTTCCCTCCCCTTTCCTTCAACCTTCTTACGTCCTTCTTAAAGTCCCCTTTTTCCATCATTTTTTCCCAAAAAGTGAAATATAAAATTTGGGATAAAATACCGACAGGTTGGAAGGGGAAGACACACATGTATCGACTGGAGAAAACCCAAAAAAGTGGGTTCTCCAGCGATAAAAGAAAAGTTGATAGAAGCAGAAGAGACGTGAGGACGATGTAATCAGTCCATCACCCTTTAAAATTTTTTAGTGGGGCAGCCCTCAGTCTGGATAAGAAATGGGTTGGGTTTCCCTAGTCTTTTGGAAAAAAAAATGGGGGTTTTAATTGGGGAGGATGGGGTTTTTATATACCACCCGGAGGTGAGATGTAGGACACAGGGACGGTAAAGGGGTATTTGGGTTTTTAAATTTAAAAACCCCTCAGAGAGGGCACTTTCCCCCTCAAAAGGGGTCACGTCCCCCGGGCCAAAGGGGGAAAAACGTCCCCCTCAGAAGGACACGGGCCCCCCCAGAGGAGGGCACGTCCCTCTCAGAGGAGGCACGTCCCTCTCCCGAGGAGGTCCCACGTCCCTCTCAGGGGGGAGCCCCTCCCCCCTCAAAGGGGGTCACGTCCCCCTCAAGGAGGCCCCGTCCCTCTTTAGAGGAGGGCAAAGGGCCCTCTAGAAGGGGGCCCCGTCCCTCTCAGAGGAAACCCCGCCCCTCCAGAGGAAAGGGCACGAAGGGCCCTCTCAGAGGAGGCCCCGGGCCCCTCAAAAGGAGGTTTTCAAAAACGTCCCTCTCCGAGGGGGTCCTTTCCCCCTCAGAGGAGGCCACGTCCCTCCAGAAAGGGGTCACGTCCCCCCTCCCAAAAGGGGGCCAAAGTCCCCCCAAGGGGGGGAGTTTCCCCGTCCCCCTCAGAGGAGGTTTACGGGAAGTCCCTCTCAAAAGGGGGCCCAAGTCCCTCCAAAGGAGGTCACGTCCCTCTCAGAGGAGGTCACGTCCCCCCTCAGAGGAGGTCACGTCCCTCCAAAAAGGAGGCCCCCGGGGCCCCCGCCCCAGAGGAGGTTCACCCCGGGGAATCCCCCCTAGAGGACCGTCCCTCCCAAGGAAGTCACAGTCCCCCTCAGAGGCAGGCCCTCCCACTCCCCCTTTAGAGGAGGTCTCCCACGTCCCTTCCCCCAAGGTCACGTCCCCCTCTCAGGGGGAGGCACTTTCCCCCTCAGGGGGAGGGCCCCGTCCCTCTTAGAGGGGGTCACGTCCCTCTCCGGGAGGGCCCCGTCCCTCTCAGAGAAAGGTCACGCCCTCTCACAAAGGGGTTTACGTCCCTCTCCAAAAAGGGGGTCACGCCCTCTCAAGGGGAAAGGTCACGTTTCCCCCCCTCAGAGGAGGGCCCCGTCCCTCTCCAAAGGAGGTCCCCGTTTCCCCCCCAAAAGGAGGTCAAAGTCCCTCCTCAGAGGAGGTCATTTCCCTCTCAATCCAGCCATTCTCACCCAGAAGGGTTTTCCAAGTTTTCTGTTTTACAACCCCAAATTTCCATTGTATCGCAAATTGCAGTGGTAATTTTTTTTTCATATTTTAAAATTCACATCAGACACCCGCAACACCCAAAGGTACCTTTTACAAAGGGAAAAAAACTTGGACAACTTTTTAGTAAATGGCTGGATCGAGAGGAAAGTGACCTCCTCTGAAAGGGGGGGTTGGGCCCCCTCTGAGAGGGACGTGGATTCCTCTGAGAGAGGGGGTGACCTCCTCTGAGAGGGACGTGACCTCCTCTGAGAGGGGGCTGACCTCCTCTGAAAGGGACGGGGCCCCCTCTGAGGGGACGTACCTCCTCTTTAGAGGGGACTACCTCCTCTGAAAAGGGCGTGACCCCCCTCCCGAGAGGGACTGACCTCCCCTTTTAGAGGGACGGACCTCCCCCTGAAGGGACGGACCTCCCAAAGACTAAATTTCTTACCGCTACCTTTTCCTACACTCACCTCCTGGTTGGGAAAAAAGAAAAACCCCTCCTGCCACTTAATATGGGAAAAATACTCTTCTCCCAACTGAGGGACACCCCTCCAAACTTCAAAAGGGGAAGGGCTGATTTCAAACGGGCCCCCACGTCCCCTTCTATCAACTTTTCTGTACTCGGGCTGCCGAAGCCTGCGGTAGGGGAAACTTTCGAAATAAAGAAACCCAACAGGGTTTCCTATGTGTCCTTTCCTAACAGTTTGAGATGTTCACGAAGAGAGGGGACAGAGTTTATGCTTGATGAAAAAGTTTTTCCCTGTGTAGAGCTTTATTTTAAATTCGGGCCCCGTGTAAACTTTAAGTCAATAAAAAGTGTGTATGTTTTGGGGGTGGGGTGGTTGGGGTGTGTGGTGTGTGTTGTGTGTGACAGGAAAAACCACAGTAAAAAACAAATGCTATTTTCCCCAAAACCTCCCCCTTCCCCCATCCCGTCCCTGGCCCTCTAGTACCAATCCCTCCTTCAAAGCTGGCACCGCCAGTGGCCCCTCTGGAGACATAAAGTGCCACCACAGTGCCCATCAGGTAGTCACTGCTGGCAAATACCAACATATCCCTTCACAACCCCCAGTTTAAAGGAAAAAAAAAAAATCTGGGAACCGAAAAGCCTTCCAGGGGTTTGGGTCCTCTATAAAATGGCTGAAAAGCCTGTTTTGTGGCAGAGGCGTGTAAGATTTCTTTTTACGTAGGTAATTGCACGCTTGCTGTTTTTTTGGGGGAATTTGGGATTGGGAGTAGTCGTGGAGCAAGAAAATGGTTTTTGTGAAATGCTTAAAGGAAAGGGGGGGGAGAAAGCATGCCCGGAGGTACACACAAAACCCGTGTTTAAAACTTTCACGTACAAGCATACCACCCCACCTCAAAAACATAACACACCTTTACACACAAAACCCTCAAACACAAACACCTCACACAACCCCCCACCCCCTCACACACACAACACCTCACAAATTTCACACCTCACACACACACCCTCACACACACCCCACCTCACACCCACCACACCTCACCCCCACACACCCCTCACACAAACACACCCCCACACACACACAAACCCCACCCCAAAACACACCTCACACACACACACACCCCAAAACCCCACACACCCTCCACACACAAACGGGGAAATCACACACACAAAACACCTCACAAAACACACACACCTCACACACAACACCTCACACCCCAAAAACCCCACACAACCCCACCTCACAAAAACAAAAAACATCCACACACACACACCTCACACACACACCCCCACATAAAAACACCCTTACACACACAACCTCACACCACCTCACAAAACACACAAACCTCACACACACACACCTCAACCCCACACACACCCCACACACACCACCTCCCCACACACCCCCCCAAAACACCCCACAAAACACACACCTCACCCCACACACACCTCACACACAAAACCCCCAATACAAAACCCCCCACCACACACACCTCAAACACAAAACACCTCACCCACAAAACCCCTCACCAAAACACACCTACCAACACAAACCTCACACATACACACCTCACACACACACCTCACACACACACACCTCACACACATACACCTCACACACCCCACCCCACACACACACCTCACACATACACACCTCACACACACACCTCACACACACACACCTCACAACTTTCACCTCACAACACACACCTCACACACACACCTCACACATACACACCTCACACACACACACCTCACACACATACACCTCACACACACACCTCACACACATACAAACCCCACACCCCACACCTCACACACACACCTCACACACACACCCTCACATACACACCTCACACACACACCTCACACCACACACCTCACACACATACACCTCACACACACACCTCACCCACACAAAACACCTCACACACATTAACTCAGTTATTAAAAAATCATAAGCCAGTGAGGAACTCTTAGCGCCGAAGTATTTCCCTCTCAGCGCCGAAGTATCCCTCTCAGCACTGAGGTATCCCTCTCAGCACTGAGGTATCCCTCTCAGCACTGAGGTATCCCTCTCAGCACGAGGTATCCCTCTCAGCACTGAGGTATCCCTCTTTAGCACTGAGGTATCCCCTTCAGCACGTGCTACCCTCTCAAACACTGAGGGAACCCTTCTCAGCACTGGGTATCCCTCTCAGCACTGTGCTATCCCTCTCAGCACTGAGGTAACCCTCTCAGCACTGAGGTATCCCCCTCAGCACTGAGGTTCCCCCAGCCGAGAAACTTTCCAAAAAGATTGAAATTCTTCTCAACTTTTGTACCCCTCAGAGGGGGATTAAAGGGGGGTAGAGGGGGGGAAAGAGGGGGGGAGGAAACCTGGGGAATTTTGGGGGGTTTGGGATAGGAAAGAGAGGGAAATTGGGAAATTTTTTGGGAGTGGGATTTTATAATAATAGAGGGGAAAATTAAGGGGGAAAGGGGGGGAGAAGGGTGGGGAAAGAGAGGGGTTTGGGGGAAGAAGTTTTTGGGGGAAAAAGGAAAATTTGGGGGAAGGAAGTGAAAATTTGGAAGGGAGGGGTTTTGGGGAAAGGAAAAAAATTTGGGGAAAGAAAGGAAAGTGGGGGAAAAGTGAAAAGTTGGAAAAGGAGAAATTTGGAGGAAAGAGAGAAAGGGGGAGGAAAAGAGAAATTTTGGGGGGAAAAGGGAAAAATTTGGGGGAAGTAGAGAAAGTTGGAAGGGAAGTAGAGAAAGTTGGAAGGGTAGAGAAATTTGGAAGGAAAGAGAAAGTTGGAAGGAAGAGGAAGTTGGAAGGAAGAAGAAATTTGGGGGAAGAGAGAAAGTTGGGGAAGAAGAAAGTTGGGAGGAAGAAATTGGGGAGAAGAGAGAAAGGGGGAAGGAAAGAGAAGTTAAGGAATAAGAAATTTGGGGGAAAGTAGAAAAAGTTGGGGAATAGAGAAAGTTGGGGGGAAGAGAGAAATTGGGAAGGGAAAAGAAAGTTGGAAGGAAAGAGAATTGGGGAGGATAGAGAAAGTTGGAAGGAAGTAGAGAAAGTTTGGGGGAAAAGAAAATTTTGAAGGAAGTAGAGAAAGTTGGGGAAAAGAAGAAAAAATTGGAAGGAAGTGGGAAAAAGGGGAAGGAAGTAGAAAAGTTGGGAAAAGTAGAGAAAGTTGGAAGGAAGAAAGGAAAGTTGGAAGGAAGAAAGGAAATTTGGGGAGGAAGAAGAATTTGGGAAGGAAGTAGGAAATTTGGGAAAGGGAAGAAAAAATTTGGAAAGGGAAGTAGAGAAGGGGGAGAAAAGGAAAGTTGGGGGAAGAAGAGAAAGTGGGGGGAAGAAAGAAAGGGGGAAGGAAGTAGGAAATTTGAAGGGAAGTAAAAAAATTTTGGAGAAGTAGAGAAAGTTGGAAGGAAGAGAGAAATTTGGGGAAGGAAAAGAGAAAGTTGGGGGAAGAAAGAAATTTGGAAAGGGAAATAGAAAAATTTTTGGGAAGGGAAAAGTAAAAAGAAAATTTGGAAGGAAAGAGAAAAGTTGGAAGGAAGTAGAGAAATTGGGAAAGGGAAGAGAGAAAGTTGGAAGAAGTAAAAAAGTTGAAGGAAAGAGAAATTTGGGGGAAAGAGAGAAAGTTGGAAGGAAGAGAAAGTTGGAAGGAAGAGAGAATTTGGAAGAAGTAAAAGTTGGAGAAGTAGAGAAAGTTGGGAGGGGAGGGGAAGAGAGAAATTTGGGAAAAAAAGGGGTGGAAAGGAATAGAAAAGTTGGAAGGAATAGAGAAAGTTGGGGGAAGAAAGAAATTTGGGGGGAAGTAGAGAAAGTTGGGGGAAGTAGAGAAGTTGGGGGAAGTAAGAAATTGGAAGAATAAGAAAGGGGGGGGGAGGGAAATTGGGAGGAATGGAAAGTGGAAGGGAAGGAAATTGGAAAGAAGGAGAATTTGGAAAGGGATGGAAGGGGGAGGAATTTGAGAAAGGGGGGAAGTTAAAATTTTGGGGAAAAGTAAAAAAGGGGGGAGGAAGTAGAAAAAAGTTGCAAAAAATGGAAAGAGAAAAAAAGAAGCAAATGGGAATAAAATTAAAAAAGTGGGGGGGCTCCCCAGCACCTGCACAAAAAAGAAGTAAAAGACCCCCATCCCCCCAAAAACCTCGATGAAATTAGTTTTGCCCTTTGTTTCAAACAGCCCCCTTTTTGGGGGAAAGGCGTCGCACGCTATTGGGGATAAAGGGCGCACACCCTTTGGGGGGGAAAAAGGGGCTGTCCAGCTTTTTGGTGGAAAAAAAGGGGTGTCCCCCTAGGGTGTATAAAGGGCTCAGCACGCTATTTTGGTGGTTAAAGGGCTGTCGCAAGCATTTTTGGTGTAAAAAAGGTTGCGCACCCTTGTTTGGTGGAAAAAGGGGTGTACACGCTAGTTTGGTTTTTAAAAAAGGGGGCATCACCCCCTTGTTTGGGACAAGGGGTTGCCACCCCACCCTTTGTTTGGTGGATTGGGCTATAAATTTTTGTTTGGGGGTGGACAATCCCCCCCTTTTTTGGGAACAAGGGGCTTTCACCCTTTTAAAAGGTAGTTAAAAGGACTACAGCCCCCCTGTTGGGGGGGGCACGGGGGGCTACGCCCCCATTAGTAATCTTTATTTTCTAGGGGACAAGCGTGCGTGTGGTGTGTGTGTGTGTGTGTGGGTTTTTGGGTTTTGTTTTGTGTGTTGTGTGGTGAGTGGAGTGTGTGTGTGTGGTGTGCGTGTACTCACCTATTGTGGTTACGGGGTGAGTCAACTCCTGGCCCGCCTCTTCGTGTTTGCTACAGGTCCTCTCTCTCCCGCCCCATGGCTTTTATCATACTCGCCTAAAACATGTATGGTTTTCCTGCCTCCACTAAAATCACTTTCTGGGCTGGTGTGTTGTGTAGTGGTGTGTTTGTTTGGTGTGTGTGGTGTGAGTGGTGTGTGGGAGGTGTTTTTTTTGTTTTTTTTGGTGTGGGGTGTGTGTGAGGAGTGTGTGGGGTTCAGAGTTGGGGTCGGCAGGAAAAAAATGAGATAAAGTGATCAGGGAAGGGGAAAAAAGGGACGGAAAGGAAAAGGGGAAAGAGAAGGATGCAAGAGGGGAAATTTTTAACTAAGAATGTTATTGGGAAGGGGAAAAGGGAAGGGTAGAATCCCAAGATTGATAAGGGGGGAAATGAGGTAAAATAGTGAAAAGAGTTATGAGGGGGAGGAAAAAAATGGAGGAAGGGAAAGGAGACAGGGAAGGGGGAGAATTTGGGAAAGAAGGGGTGAGGTAGAGGGGGTAGGAAATGGGTGTGGAAAGAGAAAGGAAAGAGAGGGGAAGAAGAATGAAGATAGAAAGGGACATAAACAGGGGGGAAAAGGGAGGGGGGTTAATTAGGGAATTTTGGGGAGACGGGGAAGAAGAGAGGAAAGGAGTGAGGGGTGATAAATTTGTAAAAAAAATAATAATTTAAAAATAATAATAATAATAAAATAATAATAAAATAATTTATTATTTTTATTATTATTTTTTTCTACAAGACGTGTTAAATTTAAAAAAAAAAAAAAAAAACCCCTTAAAAACTTTCACAAATTAAAGCCCAATAAAGGCCCCCAACCTACAATTTAGGAACCTCTTATGCAGGAAGTGAAGGGGTTTCAAAAGGAATTAGAGGTAACCAAGGTGTTTTGCCTTAATTTTTTTTGTTTTTGGGGTCCCAGGTTATGGTAAAAATTTTTCAAGGGACACCGTTTGAGAAAAGAAAACTTTCCCCTTTCTTTTACTGTTACCTCTCTCTTTTTTTGAAATTAAAAAATTAAAACCCCAACGTTTAGAGCATTTTCCAGTCTCCCCATTTGGAAACAAAAACCCAAAGGGAACAGCCTAAGGTTTTAGGGAACAACTTTTTTGAAAGGGGGTTTTATTCCAAACCATGTTAGGTCGAGCAATTGCTAAAGGAAGGACCATCCCCGGTCAAACCAAGCTTTTGTGGATAGTGGGGCTATTAAATGGTCATAATTGCTAAAAACAGGGTCATCCGGGTTTAAAAAAAAAAAGCTTTTGTGGTAGTGGGGTAGTTAATTTTTCGAGTAATTGTCAAGGCAGGCCATCCCGGTCTAAAACCAAGCTTTTTTTTGGATTTTTGGGGAGGCTAAAAGGAAATTTTTTCCCGTTTTTAATTGGGGTTTTAAAAGCAAAAGGGTCATCCTGGCTAAACCCAAGTTTGTGGATAGGTGGAGTTTGGGCGAGTAATTCTAAAGGCGGACCCCTCCTGGTCTTAAACCCCAAATTTGTAAATGTGGCTAGTTAAGGTCGAGTATTTAAAGGCAGGCTTGTTAAAAAATTTTCTCCCCAATCGGCAAAGTCAAATTTTCCAAAAGGATTAGGTTTTAAGAGCACTTTGTTTTTCATATTCCCCCCAAATTTTCCAAAAAACTTCACATATTTATCATGGTTTTAAGCACTTAATTTGTCTTAAAAACCACTTTTGTTCCATTAAATCTACCTTGAAATTTAATTATCCATTTTTTGAAATCCGGGGCTTTAATTTATGGGGATAATTAAAATTTTAGGAAGTTTGTTTGGGAATTAGCCTCTGCAACCCCCGTTTTCCCTGGGAAGATTTAAGAAACCATAAAAAAGGAATCCGGACCCTTACAAATGCGTAGTAATTATGGCAAGGGTAAAAGGGGATTTTAAAAATTTATGCTTCTTAAACCCACGTGTAATGAACATTGCAAGAAAAAATAAGGTACGAAGATTTTAATGTCTAAACTACCACGGTTGCCCTGCCCATGTAAATCTGGATTTAATTTTTGGGGTTTAAAACCCCCCGGTAGGTTTTTACTTGTACGGGGTTTTTTGCAATTTGAAATTCTTTTTTTAATGGTTTTTTGAGTTATGGGTTTATTTTATAAAAGTTTAAGGGGGAGAAAGGGACGAAGGGAAAGAATTTTTTTTTGAATGAGAGTGGGGAAGATGGGGGGAAGAAGGGGGGGGGAAGGGGGGAAAGGGAAAAGGAGGGAAGGGGGAGGGGAAATGGGGCGGGAGTGGAAAAATATTGGAAGAAGAGAAGGAACGCAAGGAAGAGGGAAGGGGGTGAATAGGGAGTGGAGAGAGGAAAAAGAGAAGGGGGAAAAAAGGGAAAGGAAGGGGATGAAATGAAAGAGGGGGGGGATAAATAAGGGGGGGAAAAGTAATAAAGAAGGGAAAAAAATAATAGGGGGGAAACCCTTGAAGACAAGGAAACGAACATTTAGGAAACCCCTTCCCTACAAAATTTAAATTTTACAAACCTTGGCTTTTTAAAAGGGTCTTGTTTAAAATTAGGCACGCCTCCCCAACCGATTTCTTCCCCTTTAAGGCAAACCAATGGGTCATTCCCATGAATTTTCGAATCTGGCTCCCCCCTACCTCTAACGACCCCCCCTGTCATTAAAATTTAACGATAATCCAATAGAACAATTCCCCCCTACTTAACAAAATTGCTCCCCCCCTTAGACCCCCCCCCCCTCCCCCCCCCCCCCCACCCCCACCCCCCCTAAACATAGACGCGGTTTTAACGCCCAGGAAGTCGGAAATGAGGTGTGGCTCCGCAAGGGCAAAGGGGAATGGTGGGGGGTAGTTTGTCTGGGTTTTTACGACAGGGGGCAAACCTCCACTCTACCCGTGTGCAAAAACATGGAGGGTGTATCAAGCCCCCACCACTACTACCAGTGTTTTTACACATACAGGAGGGTGTATAAGCCACCCCCCAAAATACCATGTTTACACAACATGGAGGGGGATCAACCTCCACCCCCCTACCTGTTGCACATACTAGGGTTCAAGCCACCACCCACATGTTGACACTACATGGAGGGGTACAACCCCCCACTACTACCAGTGTTGACATACATGGGGGGTGTATCAAACCTCCACCCTTACCAGTGTTGACACTACATGGGGGTATCAACCCCACCACTACACCATGTTGACACATACAGGAGGTGTATCAACCCCCCCACTACCAGTGTTGACACATAAATGGAGGGTGTATCAAGCCCCACCACTACCCCAGGTTGCACATACATGGAGGGGGAAACAAGCCCCACCCTACTATTTTTTGACACATACATGGAGGGGTATCAAGCCACCAACACTAATAACCCCAAGATGCAAAAAAACTTTTCATCAATAAACACCAAGTGTTTTACAGGTCTTATTAAACAATAAAGACACCCAGGTGTTTTTACAGGTCTTATTCATCAATAAGACACAGGGGGTTGACATGTCTTATTCAATCAAAAAAGACACCCCGGTGTTGTACATGTGTCTTTCTCAAAAATCACCCAGGGTTGACATTTTTCTTATTTCAATAAAAACACCTAGGGTTTTTGTTCATTCCAATAAAAACACCCAGATGAGTATGTGCTTATTCCCCTCAATAAAGACACCCAGATGTTTACATGTGTCTTATTCATCAATAAAGACACCCAGGGTTTTTCATGTTTTCTTATTCATCAATAAAGCACCCCGGTGTTGTACAGGTCTTATTCATCAAAAAAGACCCCAGGGGTTGTCTGTGTCTTATTTCATCATAAAACAAACCCCGGTGTTGTACATGGTTTATTCATAATAAAGACACCCCGGTGTTGTACATGGTCTTATTCATCAATAAAGCACCCAGGTGTTGTACATGTGTCTTATTCATCTAAAGCACCCCAAGGGTTTTGTTTAAAGTGTTTTATTTATCTAAAGACCCCAGTTTTACATGTGTTTATTCTCAATAAAGACTCCAGGTGTTTGTACATGTGTCTTATTCATCAATAAAGTCACAGGTGTTGTACATGTGTCTTATTCATCAATAAAGACACCCAGGTGTTGTACATGTGTCTTATTCATCAATAAAGTCACCCAGGTGTTGTACATGTGTCTTATTCATCAATAAAGACACCTAGGTGTTGTACATGTGTCTTATCAATTTGTTTGCTGATGATGCAAAGTTGTGAGAAATAAAGGAACCGACGAAAAGAGGCTACTGAGAGACCTGAATATCTTGCTATTAGATTGAACTCAAACAGCCACAGTGGCTGCTGGAGTTCAATCTGAATATATGTAACGAAATAAAATACTTGAAAAAAAAGAGAAGACATGAGAAAATGTACAGGTTTGGAGTGTTAGAAAATGATTTGGAGTAAGGTTTTTGGGGTTACATACACCACGTTATCACTGGTGCGGAAAATTTTTTAAACTCAAAAAAACATTCCGGAGCCCTTTCAAAGAAAGCAGAATTTTCGTTGCCATCTGGTTTAGCTTTAAAAATGTTGAAAATATCCAAAAGGGTTTGGACCATTTTAGGACCAGAGAGAAGGGGATGCACTGTGGAGGAGGTTGGGGTCTAACACCCTTTGGGGGGGAGAATCGTTAGGGGAGATGGATTACGACTTTAAAATATAATTTGGAAAAAATTCTGACGTTTTTTTGGAATGATCCTAAAGCCCCGCTCGGGGTCGCATAAAATTGATGCTCAGGTTCTGCCTGTTTCCTAAAATTTCCTAACCTAAAAACCTCCTCCCCTAAACCTAATTCCCAATTAAAACCTACCTTTAACCCCAAATTAAACCTAACCAAACCCCTTCCTTAAAAACCCCTTTCCCCTTTAAATAAACCAATTTTCTTTTTTATTCCCCCTAAAAACCAAAAACCCCAAAAAAGCCCCCCCCCCTTACCCCAATTTTTAAAAAACCCCTCCTTTTAAAAAAAAACCCCCCTTTTTTTCCCCCCAATAAAAAACCTCCCACCCAAAAAAAAACCCTTTTTCTTCCCTTTTTTATAAAAACCCCCCCCTTTTTCCTTTTTTAAAAAAACCCTTTTAAAATTTCCAAATTAAAACCCCTTTCCCTTTTTTTTTCTTTTCCCCCCCCAAATTTCCCCCTCTAAAAACCCCTTTTTCACCAATTAAAAAACCCCTTTTTTTTCCTTTACCCCCCTTTTTTTCCTTCCAAAAACCACCCAATTTTCATTCCTTTTTTTTAAAACAACCAAATTTGGGTTTTTCCCCAAAACCCCATTTTTTGGGGGGTTTAAGAAGGGGGTTTTTAAAAAAACACCGGGAAAAGGGGCCCGGGGGGGGGTTTTTTTTTCTTAATTTTTAAAAAATTTTTTTTAAATTTTAAAAATTTTAAAAAAGGAAATTTTTTTAAAATTTTTATAAAAGACCCTTTTTTAAAAAAAATTTTATTTTATATAAAAAATTTTACATGGCCATTCCCCCAAAACAGGGGGGCCCCGTTTACATATTACCCCCCCGTTTGAAAGGGGGGCTTTTTTTACAATTTTTACTGGCCCTTAAACCCCCCCCCCCGACCCTTATTTTTCCCCAAAACTCAAGGGCAAGCGGGTTTCCCCTCCTTCATATTCCCTGTATAATCCTGGGGTTTGCGCTTCCCCTTGTTTAAAAAATAATAAAATTTAATGCCCTTAAATAAATGTTATTTTGCTCACACTCCAAAAGCCCCCTTTAAAGTTTTTAAAAACCTTTTGTCCCCAATTCACTCCTATAAAACACGCTCACGCTGCCTGCGGAAAGCCAACCCCCTGCACAAAAAAACCCCCTTTCCCCCCCTCCCCCCAAAATTTTCCCTAGGCCCCCCCCCTTTCCCCCCCTTCCTTCCATACAGTTTGGGATACACTTTTGGGAAGTCATTCGGGTTTCGTTTCATTCTCTTACAGGTCGAACCCCCAAAAAACCCTTCCCACCCCTTTCTGGCCCAACAGTTTTGGTAACCCGCACCCCCTCCTAACTTCCAAATACGAATTCTCTGCATTATATTACACCAACATTGCCTCAGCCATGACATCCCCCTGCCCCCCAACCTTCCCCCCTCGCTGAACTTCACCACCCCCCGTTCCCAAAACCATAAAAATGGGGGGGGGTAAAACTATACTCTCATACATTCCCCTCTTTGCCTCCAAGGAAAAAGGTTTTGGTTTTTGGTGCCCCCCTCACTCTTTTTTCCCCCAACAAATTTTATGTTCAACCCCTTTTTTTCATGACCCAAACCGCTGACACGTCCACTCCAAATAACTGAATACATTCCCCCTCCTCCTTTCTCCCCTCCCTCCCCAAACTGTATTCCCAAACCCTTTTATCACCTAATCTTTTTGTTTCCTTTATAACCCTTAAAACCTTTTCCCCTATTTACTTTTAATATTCTTCTTTTACACACCCTACCAAATTCATCCACCAACTCTGCAAAATTCTCTTGAATCTCCCAAAAGCACCGTGTCATCCCCCCCAAAAAGCAGCTTGACAACTCCCACTTTATGGTTTTTTCTTTTCTTTTTAAATCCCCGCCCTTGCCCAAAACCATCGCATTTACTTCTCTTACAACCCCAACTATACCTTTATTTAAAAAAACCCCGGTGGGCATCACCACCCCCCTTGTCTAAGGCCCTTTTTTTACCCGGGAAAAAATTTCCCCCTTTCCCCACATACCTAACTTTGGCCTCCCCTATCCTCGTTTAAAAAAACCCTTTACTGCTTTTAGTAACCCACCTCCTACCCCTACACTTTCAAATCTGCCCCATTTCCCCCCCCTTTTCCCCCCTGTCATACGCCTTTTTCCCAAAACCCCCAAAAGCCACAAAGACCCCTTTCCCTTATCTAAATACTGTTTCCCTTTTATGTTTCACTGTAAAACAGGTCCCCCACACCCCCTACCTTTCCCAAAGCCCCCTTGTTCATCTGCTATTTCCCATTCTCCGTCTTATCTTAATTCTTTTTAATTATAACCCCTACCATTTCCTTTACCAGGTACACTAAAAAGATTATCCCCCTATTTAAATTTTTTCCCCCTCTTTTATCCCCTTTGCCTTTATAAAAAAGGAACTATGCATGCTCTTGCCAATCCCTTGGTACCTTACCCTCTTCCATACATTTATTAAATTTAAATTTCACCCAACCCCCCCCCAAAAAATAACCCCAAACCCGCTTTTAAATTTCATTTTTTTATCCCTCAATCCCCGGGTGCCCTTTCCCCCCTTTATTTTTCCCCACTGCCTTTACGAATTTTCCCCCCCACATCACAACTGGTCTTCCTCACTCCTACAAGATGTTTATTCCTCCTTGCCCCCATACACGAAAACCAGCTTTCCTATTTTTCATCAACATTTAAAAATTTCCCCAAAAAATTTTCCACTTTCACCCAAAACCTTTTTAAAATCTCCATTTAATAAAATTCCTCCCCCCTATTTTAACCCGGCAAATCCTTTGTTTCTCTGGGTTTCTTAACTTGTTAATCTCACTCCAAAAATTTTTCCTTTTTTTTAAAAAAAAATTTGTTGATAAACTCCTCCCACCCCCCCCCTCTCTCATTTGCTCTCTTTTTACATTTCTTTTACCCTCTCTTAAACTCTCTCTTTTTCTCCATTTACTCCCCCCTCCCTTTCATCACTTTCTTTGTAAAAACTTTCAACCTAAATTTTTCTCCCTTATTTCTCTTTCCATCTCATTCCACCAAACGCCCTCTTCCCCCTGCACCCACTTTCCTGTAACCACAAAATTTGGAAAAACCCCTAACACTTTCATTTTTAAACCTACCCTTTCCTCTTCGCCCCCCTTTTTTGCTTCATTAGCCCATCTATCCTCCAATGTTTTTTTTATTTACCCCAACGCCTCCTCTTTTAGTTTTTTTTAAACCTTTACCTCTTCCCCTTTTCCCGATGCTTCTATTTCCTTGTATCCCATTACCCTTTTTCTCCCCCAGTGTTGTACAACTAGAAAGTGATCGAAATATCTGGGCCCCTTATAAAAATTTTAAAATCCTGGAAATCTACTAAAAAGTCTTTTATCTACCCCAAAACATTTAAACCAACCCAAAATACTGTCATTTCGCCCTAACCCTATCGTGTTTACTTTAATTTTTCCCCTTTTTTTTAAAAAAATGTATTTCCCATAAATAAACCCC
>NW_026505892.1:0-26577 GCF_026875155.1 Cherax quadricarinatus
TTTTTTGGGGAACTGGAGGAATTGGGGGCGTTTTTGTATGGTTTTGGGGGGGGGGTTTAGTTGACTAGCTGGCTGGTAGGTTAATGGGTTGGTTAGTTGATTTGTTGTCAAACTGGTTGTGTTGTTGTTTCGTACCTTTGTTGGTTGGTTAGCTGACTGATTAATTGGTTGTTTAATTGCTTGACGGTTTATCGGTAGGGTTGTTTGCGCGTAAGTTGCTTGGTTAGTTAGCTGATTGGGTGGTTAATTGGTGATTGGTTAATTGGTCAGTTTGTTCTTTGGTCGAGCAATTAGCTGGTTGATTGGTCTGTTGGTTAGTTTATTGCTTGGCAGATTTCTTGGTTGGCTTATTGATTAGTTGGTTGGATAACTAGTTACATTTACCTGGTTGGTTTGTTACTTGGTTAGCTGCGTAGTTGATTACATGGGGTTTTGACTAGTTTGTTGGTTGGCTGGGTAATCGGTTGATTGTTGGTTTATTGGGTAATTGGTTGGTTGGTTAATTGGTTGGTTGGTTGGTTTGTTGGTTGGTTGGTTTGTTGGTTGGTTGGTTTGTTGGTTTTTTGGTTGGTTGGTTGGTCGATAGGGTATTTGACTGGTTGGTTAGGTAGTGGTAACTGACTGGTTATTCTGTGATGCTTTTTTAACCAGTTTCACGTTATTCCAATATTTTTTTCCTCTGGGTTTCCTTTTCACACCGAGTCATTTATTTTGTTCACTTCGTTAAACATAACTTATTTACCCGTTTTTTGTTTAATATCTTTAGTTTAATATCTTTAGTGGCCCCCTCTCTAATTAGTATTTTATAACATGTAAACCACACAATACCCAAAACCTGTAAACCCCACATTGTAACCCTTATAGAGAATAAACTTGAATTGAATTGAATTGTTTAAGGCATTTCGTTTTAATATATTTCGAACACATCGTTTATATATATATATATATATATTTTATATAATATATATATATATATATATAAATATAAATATATATATATATATAAAATAAAATATATATATCAATATTACAACCCAGGAGTCCAACTGGCCTGCTATCCTGGTGTAAAGGGAGCAAAATAAACACAGCAGAAAAGTTTTGACTTATATTATCCTTCACCAATTTAGAACATCAATATGTACACTATATAAAATATGTACAGTGATAGGTGTTAGTGCACTCCACGGTAAGCAAGGCAGAATAGAAGCCACAAGAGAGCGGGACCGTGCTTCATCCAGCGCTAGAATGGGAATGAAAAGGGGCAGACAGGAGAGTGGTACCCACATAACCTCTGCGATTGCCAAAACCATTTTCTTATTGGCTGAACCTGGTCACTAGTTAAACGAGGGGTCCCCATCATCAACTCTTAGTCACCTGGTTCGCTGGTTTGGAGGAGATAGCCCGTAAATGAGGATGTGTACATGCGCCGAATAAAGGTTACGTACTCTTTACATGCCACAATCAATAACAACACTAGCCAAGGGTCGAAAGCATGCTGTTTTGGCCCGCCTCATGCGTTTTCTCTCACCATGAGACGGGCCAAAACTGCATGGGTTCGACTCCTTGGCTAGTGCAGTATTTTTATTGATCAATAACCACTTTTTTTCCGTGGGTACAATAATATATATATATATAATAAAAATATAAAAATATATATATATATATATATATATATATATATATATATATATATATATATATATAATAATATAATATATATATAATTATTTTATTATCACACTGGCCGATTCCCACCAAGGCAGGGTGCCCGAAAAAGAAAAACTTTCAACCATCATTCACTCCATCACTGTCTTGCCAGAAAAGGGTGCTTTACACTACAGTTTTTAAACTGCAACCCTTAAAACCCTCCTTCAGAGTGCAGGCACTGTACTTCCCATCTCCAGGACTCAAGTCCTGCCTGCCGGTTTCCCTGAATCCCTTCATAAATGTTACTTTGCTCACACCCAACAGCACGTCAAGTATTAAAAACCATTTGTCTCCATTCACTCCTATCAAACACGCTCATGCATGCCTGCGGAAGCCAAAACCCCTCGCACACAAAACCTCCTTTACCCCCTCCCTCCAACCTTTCCTAGGCCGACCCCTACCCCGCCTTCCTTCCACTACAGACTGATACACTCTTGAAGTCATTCTGTTTTGCTCCATTCTCTCTACAAAGTCCGAACCACCTCAACAACCCTTCCTCAGCCCTCTGGACAACAGTTTTGGTAAACCCGCACCTCCTCCTAACTTCCAAAATACGAATTCTCTGCATTATATTCACACCACACATTGCCCCAGACATGACATCTCCACTGCCTCCAGCCTTCTCCTCGCTGCAACATTCATCACCCCGCTTCACACCCATATAAGAGCGTTTGGTTAAACTATACTCTCATACATTCCCCTCTTTGCCTCCAAGGACAAAGTTCTTTGTCTCCACAGACTCCTAAGTGCACCACTCACTCTTTTTCCCTCATCAATTCTATGATTCACCTCATCTTTCATGACCCACCCCTACACGCCCTTTTCCCAAATACTAAATACGTTACCCCCCCCTACTCTCCCCCCAAATCTGAATTCAATTTTTCATCACCAATCTTTTTGTATCCTCAAACCTTACTTTTTTTCCTGTATTCACCTTTAATTTTTTTCTTTTGCACCCCCCCCTACCAAAAAATCCCCCAATCTCTGAAACTTCTCTTCAAATCCCCCAAACACAGTTCATCAGCAAAGAGCAGCTGTGACAACCCCCAAATTTTTTTGTGTGATTCTTTATCTTTTAACTCCACCCTCTTGCCAAACCCTCGCATTTACTTCTCTTACAACCCCATCATAAATATTTAAACAACCCGGTGACACACACATCCTTGTCTAAGGCCTATTTTTACTGGGAAAAAATTTCCCTTTTTCCTACATCTCTAACTTGACCCTCACTACCTCGAAAAAACCTTCACTGTTTTCCAGTAACCTACCTCCACACCATACACTTGAAACACTGCCACATTCCCCCCCCATCCACCCTGTCATACGCTTTTCCAATCCATAAATCCCACAAAGACCCTTTAGCCTTATCTAAATACTTTTCACTTATATTTTTCACTGAAAACCCCTGGTCCCAACACCCCCTACCTTTTCCAAAAAGCCTCCTTGTTCATCTCTATCCTTTCTCCTCTTACCTTAATTTTTTTAAATTATAACCTACCATACACTTTACCAGTACACTCAACAGACTACCCCCTAAAATTTTTTTTTCACCTCTTTTGCCCCCTTTGTTTTTATAAAAAGGAAACATGCATGCTCTCTGCCAATCCCTAGTACCTTACCCTCTTCCATACATTTTTTTAAAAATTTGCACCAACCATCCAAAACATACCCCACCGCTTTTAAAACATTTCATCTTTTCCCTCAACCCCGGGCGCCTTACCCCCTTTCTTTTTACCTACTGCCTCACGAACTTCCCCCACACTCAAAACTGGCTCTTCCCCACTCCTACAAGATTTATTCCCCTTGCCCTATCACGAAATATATATATATATATAAATAATATAAAAAATATATATATATAAAAATTATATATATATTTATATATATGTATATTATATTTACTATAAATATATTATAATATAATATATATATTAATATATATATTATATATATATTTTTTATAAATATAAATAATATATATATATAATATATATATAAAAAATATATAATATATAAAAAATTATATATTAAAATAATAATATATATAAAAAATATAGAATATTGTCATTTACTCACCAGCTCTTTTTCTTCTGGAAATTTATTTTTTATTAACGTGCTTTTTTTTTTTCCAAACCCCAAGTAATAGCTTATTAATTCTTTCTTTGATTAATTTAAGAGCATTATTTTGATAACATTTTTTTTACCTATTTTCCCAAACTAATTTTAAACTATTACTGCTCTTGGAAATAAAAAATCATAGACCACCAACATCATTTTTCAAAGAAGATCGGGACAAACTCTTAGATCCTGTAAAATAAGAAAAACGAAACCTAAAGATTGACGACTTCCTACCACAAGAGTGCGCAGTGCCCCTTTGGTTTTTTTGAACCACATAAGGGTTTTTCACAAACGTACGGGTTTTGGAATGAAAATACTTATTCGTATGTTTGAAATTTTTCCCCATAACATACAACCATAGTCGGGAAACTGTCAAAAAGTCTGCTCTCGTCTCTCTTTCTCTCTCTCTCCTGACCATTCGGGAAAAAAGGGTTTTTTTATATATTTCTCCTCGTCTGTGGGTTAGGGGAGTCTTTTGTTGGGGAGGGGGGGGGGGGGGGTGGGGGGGGGGGTTCTTGGTAATGGGGAAGGGTAGGAAGGGTTGTGTTGGGATAGGGGGTAACGATGAAGTTATTTTTAGTGGTAGTTGTTAGAAGAGTGATCGTATTATTAACAATGTTAATATCGCGGGCCGTTACCCTTTCTAAAAATATTAGCATTGGTATGGCGTTATGTGGTCATGACGTTTTTCGTTTTGGTAGGGGTGTAATAGGCGGGTGAAGCATGGGGGTAGCGATAAAAAAAAGGGGTGTTGGTTGAAATAAGGGGCTGTTGTGTTATTATTGTTTTTTTCTTGTTGGTGGGGTGTTAGTGGGGGGGGTGATTGTGGTGATGTTATTGTTTTGTTTTTGTTGTTGGTGGGACTGGTTTTAGTGAGGGTGGGGGTGTTAGTGATGTGGCGGTGATGCAGGGGGGGTGGTGGAGGGGTGGGTTAGTATTGGCAAGGGTGATAGGGTTTAGGGTTGGGTGGTGATGGTATTAGGTTGGGGGATTAGGGTGATGGGGTGTTATGAGGGTTTGGGTGGTATTATGGTGGGGTGGTGGGTGGTGGTAACAACAACAGGAAAACGAGGTGATTTTAAAATTTTTGGGTTTGTAAGGAAAAGGAAAAAAATCCTGTTCCAAATGCTGAAAACCCATATAAAAACGTTTAACGCGGAAAAACTGTAAAGTATTTTTTTCCAGCGTCCCCCCATCGTGTTTCTAACGTCGGAAAACAAAACGGGTTTCATAACCCGCGGGAACTGACTGGCCTTTACTAAAAAAAAAAAAGGACCCATTAAAAGAAAATGACAAAAAGTTTCAGAACAACTTTGATCGGAAAACGTTTCGCTCTACTAGAACATTTTTAATATGTTATGAAATTCCCCGGGACAACACTCTGAACATTTAACATCTTATCTACCATTGTTTCTTCTGTCTTCATATATTGGGAAAAACCCAAATTTCTTCCAAGACTCTTAACCTCAGTCTTGGGGAAAGGGAAAGGGGAGGTATAGGCGTGTGAAACCTTTTTTAAAATTTGATTTTCTTTAAAATTTAAAGCCCCCTTACTACCCAGGATTTTAAAAGGTTTGTATCACCTGTATATCCCCATCAACAACATTTAACCCATAAAAAAAGGAAAATAAAACCCACCCCAGAATACTAAACTGGGGGGTACACATCCCTGTGAATATATCATGTGACTTATTTTAAGATGATTCATGTGAAAATGAATTTTAAATGACCTTTGCTGGCCTGATCGAGGGCAGGGGTATCACCACGCCGGGCTCACAAAAACTGATTTGGGAATTGTGGGTTTTCCTCGGGGAAGACAGCTTGAGGGGATTTTTTCGGGGATACTTTCATAGGGGGCGCCAAACTCGAAAGGGGTAAACACTTCGGGGTATGGGGGGTAATAAAGTTGATCTGAGAAAGAGGGCCCCTTTCAATTCCTTTGTAAAATCTCAGTGTTTACCGATAACTAAAACGGAGAACGCCTAGGTATTTAAATTTTTTTTTTAAGTTTTTTTTATGGTGTATTTGTGGAAAGACCCCACAAATTCCTTAGAGAGTGCTCGCAGACTACGTGCAAAAAGGGCTTTTAAAGATACTTGGAAAGCATTTTTCGTTTTTTTTTTAATCCTTTCTGATAGGCTTGTAAGTTTTAAAGACAGATTTTTTCTAAATGTTTTAAAAAGGTTCAGAGCAAAGAATTTAAGAAAAAAAAACTGAACATTTCATTTTCACTAAATGAACAAAATAAATTATTTTTATTATTTTTATAAATATAATTATTATTATTGTATTATTTTTATTATTATTTTTATTATTATTATTATTTTTATATTATTTTTATAGTGAAGAGTAGTAATTAGTAGTAGTACATAGTAGTAGATAGTAAGCAGCAGTATAGCAGAGTATGGGTATATTACAAAAAAAAACAAGTGCTAAAACCCACTAGGGGTATACTCTAACAAATAGAGAGTACATGACTGTACACGGGATTTATAACATGCTTGTATAATCTGCAATAAAAATATTCTTGAAGCGTAACAGCAGCAACAGCAACATAATATAAAATAAATGTTCGGTGTGTAGTAGTAGTATAGATAGTGTAGTAGGGGTAGTTATATAAGGATATTTTTAGTAGTAGTATAGTATGTAGTATATATCGTAGTAGTACAGGGTATAGCATAGCCCCAACTCAATTCCCTACTTTTCTATTAAATAAGGGGGGGAAAATTTTTTTCAATAAAGGTAATTATCTTCCCCCAATTTCACAGAACGGGGCCCAAGGGAGTGGAGGTTAGTAAAAAAGCCTTCTTTTAATTTTCTTACCCTTTTGTGTAAGAGGAGCGAAGTAACTACACAACTCTACTGAATATAGATAACCAAGGGCCCTTTTATACACCATAAAACCTTTTTTTTCTGAATTATTGCCTATTACATGACCCAATGACAAAATAGTAAAATTTTCCGGATTTTTTTTATGGTCGTCGTAGGGTCCTGATTTTTTAAATCTCATTATTTCTTTACAATTTTCCGGGATAACAGGGGATTGTGTAATTTATTTTCCATGTTACATAAACGGGGTCCCCGGGGGGATTCCGGGGATAAACGCCCCCGGGGCCCGGTCCACGACCAGCCCCCCGGGGGATCAAGGCCCGACAAGAAGCAAACTGATGAAGATTTCCTTTAATCATATCTCTTTTGGTTCATGTTTCAGGGCCTAAAACACCAATAATTGCCTTCGACTGACCAGATAAAGGAGGCAGTACCTTACTTTCTTAAACTCTTTAAAGATATTTTTATCTCAGTCCGGCTAACAGGGGAGAGAGGGGGAGGAAAAAAGAGAAAAAAAAGGGAGAGAGAGGGAAAAGGGGAAATGGAGAGGAAACGTACTGTTAGAAAAAAAAAAAAGAGAAAGGAAAGAGATGGAAATAAATAATGGAGCACAAAAAGCACAAACCCCCTGCGACCCTTGAACCCCGGAATTTTATCTTTTCTCCTTCCCTGTGTCTGACTTCGTGATTTTTTTTATTTGCTGTTGTTTTCCCCCCTTTTTGTGTGTGTTGTTGGGGCTACCCGCTCTGGCCCTTTTATGGAGTTTATGGGGGGGAAAACTGTGTGTGGTGTGGTTGGGGGTGTTTTGCGTGTGTGTGTGTGTGTGTGTGTGTGTGTGTGTGGTGTGGGTTTGTGGTGTGTGTGTGGGGGTGTGTGTGGGGTTTTGTGGGGTGTGTGTTGTGTTAGTTACTTTTCAAAGGCCTTGCGTAGACCGGCCTTTTTTTTTTTTTTTTTTTTTTTTTTTTTTTTTGTGTGTGTGGTGTGGATTTACATGATGGTTTTTTCCTTCATTCCTTACATATCAACTCTTGAATCCCGGTAAGGAATTGCCTTCACCTCACCCAAGTCAACCTCACAAATCTACAATGAAAAATTTTCTTCCTGACACACATGGGGTTTTTCTGGGTTTTCATCTCAAATGACTTTTGTTTCCACCTATCTACCTCTTCACAGTCGGAAAATTTTCCCTTTTGAAACGTTGTCCCGTATCCTTGCCCCTTTCATTTTTTTTCCAAAAAACCGGGTCACGGGAAATTTAAACTATAAACGGAAAAAAAGCTCTTTAAATCCCACAATTTTTTAGCAAAATACACAAATAAACCCCACATAAAAGAAGCAGCTTACGAAAGACGTTTTTTGGTCCACTTGGGCCATTGACAAAGTCACACAACCAAGGTGGAGCGGACGGGAAAATAAGGCGGAAAAAGGGGGGTGGGAGTAGTTAGTAGAGTAGTATATAGACAAGGTTGTATATAAACCGACAAGTAAATTTAAAACACATGCACAACACCCGGGCAACCCCCTCATGGTCCAAATCGGACCGAAAAGTCGTCGTAAGCTTTCTCTTTATGTGCGGGTTATTTGTTATCGTTCCATCACGGTATTGTGCCTTTTTTTTTATTTTAGCATAAAGTTTTCTTGGGAGTATCGCATCTCCACTTAAAAAAACAGGATTCGTATCGCAAAAAAACCGTATACAATTGTAGATAACATCTTTTTTTAGAAAAACACGAAAAAAAAACAGGGCCAATTTTGTCGTACGTTTGCTCACGTGTTTTTCTAAACCGGGTTTTCGGAAACTGTTTCCAAGTTTATCAACATCGCCGTACCTCAAACAACACCTTTGACCGCAAGATAACTGTGTCCTCGAGCAAACGTTGTTCCGCTGCATCGCCCCAAACTACCTCCCGTCCCACAAAGTCAAAAATCCCGCTTTTTCGTCCCCCCTGACTTCGTTCCCCTCTCTTCCCCCCCTGAACCCCTTAAAACGATTTTCCAAAAAAAGTCGAGGCTTTGCCGCCTTCCCCCCAGACAGCGAGCAGGCAAATCTCCTCCCCCCCTCCCCCAAAAACTGTAAAGAGGGGGCACTTTGCACACTTTCCCCCCGCAACATTTTATTACCAAGGCATCATCAAGGCATCATCTTGAAGGGGAGAAGAGAGAGCAGGGGAGGGGGCGGAGGAAGATCCGCGAGACCCAGCCCAAAGGGAAAAGGGGAAACGGGGAGAAATTTGCCTTTTTATTATTATTATTTTTATTTTATTTTTTTATTATTATCAATTAAATATTTTTATATTTTTTAAATTCATTTTTAAATATTTTTATATTAAAAAATAATAATAATAAATTATTATTATTATTATTATTATTATTATTATTTATTTTATTTTTATTATTATTATTATTGTTATTAATTATGGTCCGGCCTTCGCAGAAAAATAGTTGATTTTTTTTGAAGACTTTTTACACCTGTCCCGTAGTGTTTCTGATATCTTTTGGGAAGATGTTAAAAAGTCCAGGATCATGGATGTTGAACAAACTTCAAATCAAGCATTACATGGGGTAAGTGCAAGACTACAGAGGATTAAAGACCAAAAAGAAAATTTTATGAAATTCCCTTTATTTTCTTAACTTTTTTTTTTCCCTTCTTCATCATCATCATCCTCTTTTTTTTTTTTTTTTTTTTTACACAGGGGTTTTACAAGGGTTTAAGATCCCCAAACTTTTTGAAAGCATTTTCTGGGTTAAGGATTCCTAACTTTTTTGAAAAGCAAGATTTGTTACTTACATCAGCTCATTTGAAAGCTTTTTTGTTAAAAAACATACAAGTAGGGGGAAAAGGATAAGTTGGATCCATCTGTGGGCCACATTTCTCTGATAACTGACTATATCTCGTTTTTACATCCCTAATCTGTATGAATGGGGTTTCCCGCCAGTCATCCTGGGGATATTGACTAAATGGAGTGATTTCTGGAGAAGGGACAGCCAGAGTGAATTTCTGCTTTCCCGCCCGTCTTGGGTATGGAAACTTTCTTCACATTGCCTCGAAGTGGATCCAAATGGGTACTTTGACAAAATTGGCCTTGTAATAAAAAAAAAGGCCCCCCACACCCTCCTGTTTAAGGCTCTGCGAAACACAATCTACCAGGGTTGGTCCAGGGGAGAGATGGACCTTGCTCTTTCTCCACTCTGTCAACATCGCAAGAACGGGGGGGAGGTGAACCAAGAAATGGAGCATACCCAAATGTGAGCGTCGTCTGTCTTTTCTCTCTTTGCTCACACAAACCACACCACACACACACACACACAGAGGGAATGTCGTCAAAAGTGCCTTTGACAACTGTAACTCTCTCTCTCTCTCTCCTTTTTCTCTCCCCTCTCCTCCGCCCCTCCTCGCTCTCTCCTCTCTCTCTCTCTCTCCCTCTCTCCCTCTTCTCTCTCCCCTCCTCTCTCCTCCCCCTTTTCTTCTCTTCTCCCGGCGTTTCCCACAGCGGGATGTGAAACCCCGAATTTTTTTTTCACTATCAGTTACTAAATTACAAAAAATTTAATGCCTCTCCAAAAAAGCGCAATCCCCACCCCTCACTTTGAGTGCAGGCACTTACTTTCCCCCCCACCATCAAGTCCGCTAACCGTTTTTCCCTGAATTCTTTTACAAAATGTTGCCTTGGTCACACTCCAACAGCTCTTCAGGTCACAAAAAATCATATATCTCCACTCACTCCTTTCTAACACGCTCACAAATACCTGCTGGATGTCCAAGCCCCTTGCACGCAAAACTTCCTTTACCGTCCACCTCCATCCTTTCCTAGGGAGACCCCTATTCAGCCTTCCCTCCATAATAGATTTATTCATGTTAGCTATAGTGGAGATCTTTGCCAACCCACCCCACACCGAGACCGTGGTCTGGTGGCTAAAGCTCCCGCTTCACACACGGAGGGCCCGGGTTCGATTCCCGGCGGGTGGAAATTCCGACACGTTTCCTTACACCTGTTGTCCTGTTCACCTAGCAGCAAATAGGTACCTGGGTGTTAGTCGACTGGTGTGGGTCGCATCCTGGGGGACAAGATTAAGGACCCCAATGGAAATAAGTTAGACAGTCCTCGATGACGCACTGACTTTCTTGGGTTATCCTGGGTGGCTAACCCTCCGGGGTTAAAAATCCGAACGAAATCTTATCTTATCTTACTACAATACCTAAGGAAAAATTACTTCGGCGATCTAATAAACCTGAAGCACCCGGAGAATTTCTCTCACACATCACTGAATACAAACTGCTGTGTAACTATTTCGCCTGTTGTCTCATTAACACACCAATACTGGGCTCTTATATATATCAAACTTCCTTCATCGATATTTCACTAGCGATTTACTACTAATCTTTGTCTGCTTTCATTATTTTCATCTCATATTCTCAACGCACCTACGATTTCTTTATTTTTTTCTATCATGTTCCTTTGCCTCTTCTGTGCTCCGTATATCCTCGTCCCAGCCTACCCTGTGCTTCTCCAATCCGCGCTCTCTCTCAGGCTTCCCCTAGCCTCCAGCGCCTCTTCCCTAATCCCATTCCCACAAAGCCTGCCACAATCCCATTTTTCTTTTCTCTAGATTTTATTCATTTCCTCTCGTCTCTTCCCTTTTCGCCGCCTCCATTCAGGATGCTCAAATCTAGATTTTTATCAGATGTTCTTTTCATTCTTTCTCTGCTCTGCTGAGTCATTCTCTCCTCTTCTGTGTCTTCATTTTACCCCATCTTTACTGTGTCTTAATCTTATCTTAAACGTTTTCTTACCTTTTCTCCTTATACTTCCTTCCATATTTTTCCTTCTTCCTTGAACAACTTTTTTCAGTATCCATTTCTAAGGTTCTCAATATATATATATATATATATATATATATATATATATATATATATATATATATATATATATATATATGCAAAACAACCACTGTGAAAGAGTAGTGAAATTCCAAGCGCTTTCGTAACTACTCACATTGTCAAGGAACTATATAGTTCCTTGACAATGTGAGTAGTCACGAAAGCGCTTGGATTTCACTACTCTTTGACAGTGGTTGTTTCGCATAATAAAATAATAAATATATATATATATATATATATATATATATATATATATATAATATATATATATAAATATATATATATATATATATATATATATATATATATATATATATAAATATATATATATATATATATATATATATATATATATATATTATATATATATATAAAATATATATATATATAATATATATTATATATAGGGTGGGTCCACCTCAGGTGTGAATTGTGGGACCCATAGCCTCGGAGAAGTGGATAAAAAGGCTTCAAGGAAGAATATTTGGATTTCTTTCCTGAAACCATTTGAATATTCCACTTCCCCTACCACCCCATCTTTTAAACTATTTTTTTTTACCAATAGGAATATTTTATTACATAATATGGCACAGAAGATTTAAGAGATACATTGTTGATATAAAGGTGGCATATACGGTACATGTTGTTACGTGTGTATCACCGATTATAAGGCGAAAATCTCATCCAGCTCCTCAGAGCTGGGGCGTGTGCCCAAAATGCAGCATGCATTACCCCTTTGAAACAGCCGCACTGAGCCGCTGGAACAGAAAACTAGCTGCCCTGGGATCCCTAGTTACCCTGATGAGTCTTTCCCAGCTCCTTAAGGAAATTAGATGCACTCTTTCCCCATGAGCCAAGGGTCTCTGAGCCTATGGGAACAAACATATAATGATGAGCAAGTTCTCCATATTTTCTAGACTTTTGGGACTCCCTAAAGCTGGCAGCTGCCCCTCCTTCCTCCCTGGTGTATTGGAGATAGGTATCAGCCAAGGTGGATGCACATGTATAGTCCCACACCACCTGCTTCCCATCTGTCCAGGCTTGAAGGGTGATACCATCTGGATGCTTCTGGCTGCCATCAGATCTGCATAGTTGGGGTGGCTCCCTTACTGCTGGGCATCCAGCTGTTGTGAGGCTCCTCTTGATAATGTTATTAACCTCCTCATGTCTTGCAATCTTTCCCTCGAATTTACGGCACACAAGACCATGGTACCCGAATCGGTCTGCGCTTCACTGCCACAAATACACCTGTGTTCGCGAGAATAGGGGCGGCAAGTCGAAGGCAACACCGAGGGCGGATGGTCTGTGGGTCGAGGCGTGTGCCAAGGCTGGAGTTGGGAACAGCCAACAGAAAGTCCCCAGCATGAGGGGCTCTCACTGCCAGCAGGCGGGCTCTATCCTTCCCTGACACACTCTGAAGCATCGTTGAGGCTATATTTTCCACTATTGGACCATCCCAGTGCGATTGTTTGTAGTTGTTGGGGGGAGCAGGTCTGGTTTCTGAGCCCGTTAGATTATCCCAGATCATTGCTCCGTCAATGAATTTTTGGTCCTGGGCTCCAATCTTGTCCCTAAGAATTCAGGGAGAATCGCTGCTACAAGCTCTCTGGATGCAATACACGAGGACAGAAAAGCAGGTAACGCAATCTGTGATGACTTGCGGACACCAATGCCTCCTAGTCTGACTGGAAGTGTAGCTTGGTTCCACTGCCCGTCTTCTAGAGTAAGGTTAAGTACTTTCGTAAAAATCTGCCTCAGAATACTGTCATATTCGTGCAGTATAGGGTTATCATATGAAGGTGCACATCTTAGGAAATATGTCAACCTGGGCAGACTCAAGCACTTTGTGAGAAGGTGTCAATGGCATTGCTTCCCAGAGGTGCTCCTAGCAAGACACTATTTGTGGGGGCAATGACTGCTGGTCCTGGTAGTTTTGATCTCACTGCATTTATCACTTGTTGACTGACTGAGATGATTTCACATTTGGATGGATTCAGGATGAGACCCATTTCCTGTCCCCGTGTCATTACCTGTGTAAGGTCATGTAGGAGGGACTCCTTTGTACCTGCTAGTGTGCCATCATCTAGGAACCAGATGTTTAGCTCGCTGGTCAGTCTGACTGTGATTTCCCTAACTGCAATACAGAAGAGAAATGGTGCAAGAGGATCTCCTTGTTGGACACCCTCCGATGATGTGATTTCATGCTCTCCAAAGAGAAGCATTGATTCCTTGCTATACCCAGCTGAAACAAAAGGGAAGAGACCAGGGAAATGTTCTTGTACTGCTGCTAATACCACGTCTCTTTTCAGGAGATTGAACGCATTCTTGAAAATCTAATTTTACCACTGCATTGTCCTCAGGCAGGTTGTTGATATATGCCCTTGTTGCATGAACCGCTGCTTCACTTCCTTGAGAGACCCCAAAGCCAAGCTGGTTTGGTTGAAGCATCATGGCTGCCTGTGCACGAATACTTCGGACAGCAGCTTTGGATACGAGGCGGCGTAACGTGTTGCCTACTGCAATTGGCCGAATTCGTCCATCCTTCTTTTTAAGTGCACAAAGTGTTGCACCAAAAAAGAAAGGTCTAATTTCATCAGGAATCAGACCAGCCAAGGAACTGTTGACGAACCTTGTGATCTCTGAAAGCAGTGTCTCTGTAATTTCCCCAATAACTGGATTAACCATTTCCTTTAAATGCTATGGCCTTTAATTCCAGTGTAACCCCCAGCAGAGCCAGATGGAACGACATTATTGCTTTGTAAATGTTTGAGTCTTCCACAATCAATGGTTCCGTAGTGGGGACAGAGGTGTTGGAACTGTTGGTGCCACTGGTTTTCCCTGGCAGGGGCTTTCCTCTAAGTGCTTCAGCCGTGTCAGCATCCCTGGGAGCAACTGTATCTTCACTGGTAATAATTCTGATTGCCCCCACTGTGTTTGCCCTCTTCAATTTTCTTGCTCACCTGGACTCTGACTTTTTCACTGTCAGTAGAGTGAGTGGGGGTTCTGCCTCTCCCTTTTTTGTGTTGACGGGGAAGGTGAATGAGGTTATCAACTCTAGGAAAATCTCTTAAGGATTTAATTATCATTGAGGCTAGCCTCTTTTCCCCTTCTGTCCGGCACAGCTAAGCAGACATTGCCAAAAAGTAGCAAGTTGTGCCATGCCTTGATGGTTGGTGGAGCATTTAAGATAGTGGAACCATCGTTTACTTTTTTCAGGAGGTCTGTAAGTTTCCCAGCTGCGTGTGGACGGGCTGCTTTGGGAATATGTGTGAGTGTCCTCGTACCTGTTGCTTTGATTGCTTCCAAGAGATTGTCTGATGAGATAAAATCTGTTGGAGTGGGTTCAGGTGCCTGAGGTGGCTCTGGATCATCACTTTCCACAGGAGGACATCCTGAACCAGGGCAACTACCGTGTTTGCGGAGGAAACCATTAGAGTTGAGACAACGAAGCTGTAAGCATGACCGACACTTGCCTCTCCTAGTATTGCCAGCCGTGCCATTTCCCTGGCTGCTTGCTTCCTCCTGGTTGGCATCCATCTGCTAGACTAGACAATAGGAGTGGAATATGACATGCTGGGTGGGTATGGTGCGTGGAAGGTAGTGAACTTGACCGTGGTGGCCTGGTGGAGTTTGAGGGGCCGGGAGGGGAAGGGGAGGTGGGGGAGGCGCAGGTTGAGTGGGGTTATCCCGGGGAGTACAATACACATGGACTTGCACACTATATATTGTTCACACTGTCTTACAATACACATAACTTTATTTGTTTCCCATGTACACTATGAACAATGTGGGTATGGGCACTGCTGAACCAATGTGTTCACTCACCATCTAGTTACACATCCCACCTCTTCCACCCACCCCCGTGACGTGGGGGTGGATGCACTGACTGGTCCCCTCCCTCGTAACATTAATTTCACATTGTTTTTCCATAACTAAGCCCTTTAAATAGTTTCCCTGCATCGCCACAATCATTTCCACGTTAACTGGAAGCATGGTGCAGGTGCTGGATATAGATGTTTTTATAAAGCTTTTCGAGGTTTGTATTGCGATAATCTTGCCGGTACTCATACACATTAGGCCATGTACTCCCCACACCTCCACGATTCTTTCCACTACCAACCCCCATCACCAACATTCACAACTGCACAACACTCCACAATTTACCTTGAAACGGGGCTTTGAAATGTCTTCTCGCTTTACTGGAATCTTCCGAGTATTCACAATAAGTCCTGTTAGTCTTAACCTGTCACCTCGTTGATCCGGACTTACAACTGAAAATCCCGCAGCTACCCCGCCACACGTCTTGCCATGCCACGCATGGCAATAATATATATATATGTATATATATATATAATAATATATATATAAATATATATTAAATATATATATATATATATATAATATATGAATATTATATATTCATACATATAAATTCATTCCTTTTCTCCTCCACAATATTACTGTTTTCCCTTTTTTATTCACGCTCTATTTTCCTGAATCAGATCTCCATGCAACGAAACTGCCAAATTTATGTTGCCTGATTATAATAAGAAGGAAATTTTTAATTCAAAGATCATGTGACTTCTCAGCGTTCATAAGAATGCACAGACCTGGTGAAGGCTTTTGATTTACAGAATTTGAGCCAACCTCTCTCTTTCCTGATGAATATTATCCCACTCAATTCCCCTTGCAGGTTTTGTGCTTCTCCATGAAATAAATGAATAAAAAATTTCCGTTATGTATATTGTCTGTTTTTGTCTATGCCCTGCCAGACGCAGACAGTCCTGTTGTTTGGGTTCTTCCTGTTCTTGTAAGAGCAAGCAGCAGAGTTCCAGCCTCTAGTCAAGTCTTAAATGTCAAAAGAATCCTGAACATCGGATATAACCGGGAAACTGAGGCAAAATGAAAATAAAACGGGAGAGAATACGACCAATATATGTATTAAAACCAGCTTTGTCCTTTTGCATAGTGCTATTGTGGGCAGCACGCTATTTGGATCCAGTGAGGGTACTTGGCTGTCATGTCCAGGTGACATTAGTCTAAACGAGATATTACTGCCACAAGAGTTTCAATAAAATCTACCTTTATTCATTCGAAGCTAGAGTAACGGCTCTAGGTAACGACTCTAGCTAGTTGGAGTCGTTACCTTGAACAACTCTAGCTAGCTTGAGTCGTTTCCTTGAACGAATCTTCCTGGACTTCCTACCCATTTCTGCAACACTGAAAGCTCCTGAAGATGCGTTGATTGCAACACAAAATGCCTAGAGTATCATTCAACTCTCCCCCGTGGTTGTTGTGCACGTTTCCATACGAATATAATAATGATTGTAACCACTTCATAACTTTTATGCATTCAAAAATCGCCTCAGCTTATTTAAGCATCTTAATTATTTACGTATACTGTATTTGCATGTTTAAGTCGTTTATACGGACAACAAAACAAAATATTTAGATACAATGTAGAGGCAGAAACAGACTCACATCCCCTCACTCTCTCACATATTCCCTCTCACTCTCATTCCCTCACGCTCTCATTCCCTCTCACACTCATTCCTCACGCTCTCACTCTTAAACTCTCGGTCCCACACCCTTCTTTCCCCCTCACTCACAGGATTGAAAGAAAACATGAAAAACAGATTATGTTACTGGAGTGGAATAAGAACGGATAAGACTTCTTTATAATCAACACCTCGCCCAAACTCTAATCGAATTTTCCCTCGTATTTTTTTATATTTACAAGAATCCAAAAGAACGACGACATTGTTTCCGTCTTGCCTGCTGAGTTCAAAACCTTCAAGAACGTCTCAGATCTTGCATACGGTGGTCCTACCCCTCTCTCTCGTGTCGTACTTCTGTAACTTTGTCATAGACCTCCAAAAGGGTTTTTGTGACACAGGCTTTGCCTTCCATGAATCTGTACTGGCTGTCGTTTATAATCTTTTTCCGTTCCAGGGGGTTCCACCACTCTCCTCATGATAATTTTCTCCATGACTTTGCAAAGTATACACATCAGTCAAAACCGGGTCTGTATTTTAGTCCCTCTTTTCTGTCTCCTTTTTTAAAAATGGGAGCTACATTTGCGGTTTTTTCCATACCTCAGGTAGTTGCCCAGTTTCAAGGGATGTGTTAAAGATTGTGGTTAATGGCACACACAGTAAAATCTGCTCCTCCCTGGGGACCCACGGGAAGATGTTGTCCGGTCCCATTGCCTTTGATGTATCAAGGTCACTTAGCAGCTTCTTCACCTCCTCCTCAGTTTGTGCATATCGTCCAGCACTTGTTGGTCTATTCCTTGTTGGTGTGTGTGTGTGTGTTGTGTGTGTGTGCCTTGGAATTTCATTATTCTTTCACAGTGGTTGTTTTTGCATATTTTGATATCACCTGTTTACTGCGATCTTATATATTATATATATATAAAAATATATATAATATATTATTATATATATAATATATATATATATATATATATATATATAAAATTATTTTTATATAAATTTTCTTAACTTTGAATTGGGGGTCCTCGACCTTTTAAAACTTTTTCCTATGAAACTTTGGTTATCCTATTTCCCTGGATAAATCATTTTTTTGAGGGGAAGGGGAAGAGCAGGACAACGTGAGGGAAAGGGAAAGGAGAGGTAAAGAAGTTGAAAAAAGTCAGAATGAAAGGATACGGAGTTGTGAAACTGGAAAAAGAAATGTAAGGGGTTGCCAAGGGTAAAAAAAAGAGAAAGGGAGATCGGTTGGGGTTGTAAAAAAAAAATGAGAGAAGCAAAGGGTGGGGGAAATTGTGAAAAGAAAGGGAATAAAGAAAAAGTGGTGGAAAGTGAGAGAGCAAGAGAGAGGGTTTGAGAGATCATGTACAGTGTAATTTAACTCAGCCAGACGAGATAAAGAGAAAAAAAAAAAGTGATACATAATCAGCTTGAATTTCTTTTTTTTCTAAGTAATCGTTAAAGTTGGTCTTTGGGTCGGAATAAACATGAAAAAAACAACACGCTCGAATTCGAGTTTTCTCTCGACTTTTCAACTAACTTTATTCTAATATTCAAACAAAGATTTAACCCTAAGAAAATGTGATATATCGCTTCGTAGTAGATAAGATATTTGATAGAAAAGATATGTGTTTTTGAAGTTTTAGCTCAAATAGACCGAAAAATAACGAACTGAGACTTTCCATAACAAGGTAGATCACGAAAACCAGAAAAAAAACGTTTTTAAACTACGAGTTAGCTTAAAAAAATAACAAGCAACTTAAAGAAAATAAAAGGTAACAATGAACGAGCAGAAGAATAAATATAAATAATATATAATATATATATATATATATATAATATATATATATATATATATATATAATATTTTATATATATATATATATATATGAAAGAAGAGGAAGAATGAAAGCCACAGTGTTCTTGAACACTTTCCAAATAACTCATCACACTTAGGAAGACGACGTTTCGGTCATTAGGACAAAAACGGACTGAATCGCATTTAAAAGTTTTTCCCCACAAAGTGGAAGTCAATAATGGGAGGAGGAGGAAGGCTTGATAATATGGTCACCCC
Source organism: Cherax quadricarinatus (assembly GCF_026875155.1). Lineage (NCBI taxonomy): Eukaryota > Metazoa > Arthropoda > Malacostraca > Decapoda > Parastacidae > Cherax > Cherax quadricarinatus. The sequence goes on from NW_026505892.1 coordinate 19,100, forward strand.
GCGATATAAAAACCCTTTGAGTGTAAGTCTATTAAATAAATACCCTGACTTACAGCGTATAGGTGACAGGCAGTATTAAATGGGCCTCGTGCAGTCGAATGGCTTTAAACATAATAAACCGAATGAAGATAGAGCAGGCAATATATATCAGTTCATATGCAAGGGTAAAAACAAATATAAACCATAAATAAGAAGTGTGTTAAGACATGAATTAGTATCGTAGAAGACTGCTCGGCTCTCCAGTCTCCAACGCAGACACCAGAAAATGATCAGTTTTTTTTTGTTGGGAACTCTGTCCAAAGTAAATGAGAACACAAAACTTGTTTTAAAAACTTTCGGGATCAGGTATTTTATCCTGAGAGATAGAGAGAGAGAGAGAGAGAGAGAGAGGAGAGAGAAGAGGGGAGAGAGAGAGAGAGAGAGAAAAGAGGAAGAGAGAGAGAGAGAGAAGACAGACAGACAGACAGACAGACAGACAGACAGACAGGGAGAAACAGAGACAGAGAGAGGGAGAGGGAGAGAGACAGACAGACAGGGAGAAACAGAGACAGAGAGAGGGAGAGGGAGAGAGACAGACAGACAGAGAGAGGGAGAGAGGGAGAGAGAGAGAGAGATTATCTAATAGATGATCGCAGACGAGTCTCTCTCTCTCTCTGTCTCTGTCTCTGCCCATGTGTATCACTGATGATAAGTTCGATATAATATCTTATCGAGACCGTTTTTAATTTGTCTGGCTGAAGTAGTTGTTTCCCTCTCACATCGGTTCGCTTCTTCACTGTTTTGTACTTGTAAGTACTTAATCTCTTGTGGCTACTTACTGTGCTCATTTCTTTTGGTCATGGTCAAATCCAAAAGTAGAAAAAAAAGTACCTCAGGAAGGTGCTGTTTAACTTTGATTTAAAAAAAATGTAGTGTTGGAGGTAAGGGGTTTAACTGAAGAAAGTAGAGTTAAACCCCTTTAGTCATATTAACAACGGTGGTTGCTGATCTGAATAAGCGAGAATACAATAAGATGAAGTGTTTTTGCGGTCCCGATAAGTGAGGAAAATGACAGTGAGGCTGCAATTTGATGCCACGACATTAGATAGCGCTGGTAAAAAAGACACTTGGCAACTCATGTGTTTTAGATAATCTTGACAAGAAAATTTCACCTACGCCGGAAGTGAGACAAAATAATAATAGCATCATCCTGAGTAGGGGATACTAATTTCATAGTTGTTAAATGAAGTAAATGAAGTGTGGCAAGAGTGAAACAATACACTTTCTGAGTTTTGTACATCTGAGAAGGAAATCATGGAACGAGTGGTTCAATATATGAGCCATTGAAAATAAATAGATTTGAAACTAAACTTAAAGTTTATTGTGAAAACTAGAAATGAGAAGCAATTAAAAACTTTGATCTAGAATAGTACTTTCCATTAAGATTTCCTTTCAAAACTCAATTTGATTTCCCCAAATACTTTCTTGATAAATTTTGTTAGTGAAAAAAGGGATTTGTTTGGTGTATGGTAGCGGGGAGTAAATGATACGTCTTCGGAGGCTTCTTACTTTATTGTTTAAATCGTGGTGGGTACACAGGCTTTTGTGTTTGTGCCCCATGGCCCGGGCAGGGCCATCCCACGAGAGAGAGCTGGGAGGCCTTTTGTCTTGCTGCTAGGCCGCTGTGTGTGTGAGTGCGGGCAAGGCCCGGCAGGCTGGCGTGCCCACCGAGAGGCCTGGCTACAGAGGCAGCACCTTAGTGGCGCGAAATGTGAACTAAGCTGGCAGACAGCATGGGCGCTGTGTAGATAGTACAGGCTGTCTACATATGATTGTTCCCCCTAATAAATTAAAATTTTTGGAACTCGCGCATATTTAAAAAAGGAAAGAGGCATAATTCCTTTTTGCCTTGTGTGCTTTTATGTTTCCTTTCGCTTCAGCTCATCATCATCTTCCTTTCCTGTCCTCCTCCTCCTCACCCTCATTCCCCCCGCCTTGCACTAAAGTACAAAAAAAAAAAAAGCGCATTAGGAAGCGCATCATTACCAGTAACCATTAAGGAGTCTAGAGAAAATGGAGGGAGTGTTCCTGCCGCTGGTCAGGCCGTCGGCTCTTTTGCTCCGGGACTCAGCTTAGGTACATCACAGTGCTCTTCTTAAGCTTTCCTGGGTCTCAGACGATATTTTGTATCTCAGATACTGCCTTAGATCTCAGACACTGGCTTGGATCATTGCCACTGTCGTGGATGTCGCACTGTCATGGATCTCAAACAGACACTATCCTTTGTCTCAGATACTTAGTGAATGGTATAAATCTTAATAATTGATACTGATAACTGGGTTAAAAAAAACTCGTGAACAGAAAACGACAAGATTCACCTACTCAGCAGTCTTCTTCAATCGACATGCAGAAGAGACACCAGAACGCAGCCTGCTGAGCTGGTGAAAGTTTCCCCAATAAAGATACCCAACTTTCTGCACAGGTGTCTTACTCATCTACTTGACGATATTAAATGCCATTAATACAAACGATATAGAAAACGTAAAATAAAATAAGGGACCGCTTGGAGTGGGGAAAGAGGGTGGCGTGTGGCTGGCTCGTGGATACAAGAGCGAGTGAATATATTGAACTAATGTGCCGCCTCTACATTTAGGACACTTGAGGGTGTGTTCTAAATGTATTTTCAGGGCGCTTGGGCTATTTCCTGCGTCCACTACGACGATTTATTATACCCGGGTAGGAATCTTTGCTGTATTTGTATGCTTCTGCCTTTTTCTCTCTCTTTTTAACATTATTGCTGCTGTTTACAAGGGTAGTATTAGATTTCATTTTTTTTGTTCATGTCATATTTATCATTTAAATTTTGAAAAAATTGTCTTTGCTTATTATTTTTATTAATTATTACATATATTTCAATTTTCTTATTATTGTTGCTAGTATTGTATAAAATATTTTTTAGGGATATCAGCCAGAAAAATACTACTGCTACTACTACCGACAATAATAATAATAATAATAATAATAATAATAATAATTATTATTATTATTATATATTATTATTATTATTATTATTATTTTTATTATTATATTATTATTATTATTATTATTAGTATATAGTATTAGTTAATAGTATAGTAGATAGTAGTAGTAGTAGTAGTAGTAGTAGTAGTAGTAGTACTGTTTAAAAGCATCAAGTATGTTATCTATCTGGCACTCTATATTTCCTTTAATTTTTCCTTAAAACTTTTACAGAAGTGACACACCCAGCCTCCTCCTCCTCCTCGACTTGTAAGACTACAGGCACAAACGTTACAGGAGAGAAGCAGGTTATGTAGATGTACGCTTCAGCTTTTATTCCAAGGAGCCTGGCCATGAATCCTCAGAAATCCCAAATTTAAAGGGTTCTTGAAAGCCCTCATAACTCTTTCAGCGTATAGATATTTATTATATTTGCTTGGAGGTAGACTAGGGGCTATCCTCACGAATTTCCGCGATAAAATTCAGTTTCGAGTATGTAAAGTGCTGATAAATGGTAATTTGAGTTTATGATGCCCCTTTTTTTTATCCCTAAATTTGGAGGGAATCTCCTTTCCTTTACTTGTAGTAGAAAAATAGGGAAAATATTATTTATATTTTATAAATATAAAATTAAATAATTTAAATTTTAATATAATTTATAATAAATTTAATTTTTATAAATAAAATTAAATTATAAATTATTTAATATTAAATTATAAATAATTTAATTATATATTTTTATTAAAATTAATTTTATTTTATTTATTAAAAAAAAAAATATTATATATTATTATATATATATATATATAAATATATATATATAATAAATATATAAATATATATATATTATAAATATATATATATATATTATATATATATAAAATAAATATATATATATATATATATAATATATATATATATAATATATATATTAATTATATATATTATAAAATTTTATATATTATATTATATAAAATTATATATATATATATATAAAAATAAATTATATCCCGGATTTTACCTGGAGAGATTCCGGGGGTAAACGCCCCGCGGCGTTTGGTGTGTTGTTTTGGTTGGTCCACCTAATTGGTTTTTGCGGGGGTCGAGACCACCCCGGGCCCCGCCCTCTTCACCGAGTGCTACAGGGTTTGTGTGTGTCGTCCGAATGGGAAAAATTTGTGATTTTGGTTTAAATAGCAACGCTCTTTTTGCCGAAAAGGGCAAGCGATAACTTGCGTATGCAATAATTTCGCAAAAATTATTCGAACCTAAAAGAAAAAAAAAATTTTCTTCGGTTTTTTTTAAATTTTTGTAAAAATTATCTGAAATGTTTTAGTTCCATTAACAAAATTTAAAAAGAGCTTGTTATAAAAGGTTTGGTAAGTTTTCTAAGGCCTTTTGGGCCAAAGAAAAAAATTTAAGAAAAATTTTTTGAAAGGACTTAATTTTAAATGAGTTTTTTTGCTAACTGACCGTTTTACCTCTTTGGCACGTATGTTTTAAAAATATTCTTGTCACCAAAAAAGTTTTTTTTTCAAGATAGGTCATTACTAGGGAAATTTTCACAAACTTGAGGTGATCATGAAGTCATTTCCTCAGTGGCTGAGTGACGGGAAGTTCGAGCTGAAGCCGGTTGTATCGCGTCTTCTTTCTTCTTAGAAGAACCTGATGAAAGAAGCGCTTAGTGCAAGTTATTTCATTCCTCCAACGTGCTGTCTTTTCCCGTAATATTTTTTTAATCTGCTTAATACGGATTATCCAGCTGTGTCTTCTTGGATTATTATTATTATATTATTATTATTATTATTATTATTATTATTATTATTATCATATTATTATTATTATTATTATTATATATTATTATATTATTATTTTATTATATTATTATTATATTATATATATTATTATTATTATTATATTATTATATTATTATTATTATTTTATTATTATTATCATTATTATTATTATTATTATTGGTTATTATTTATTATTATTATTATTTTGGCAATCATTTAGCGCAAGGAGACTAGCGTACTAAGCTTACTTAGGTCATCTTTCTCTAGCTTTTCTGAACTTACTCAGCTTGAAGGTCAACCTGCGGTAATCTTAGTGAAGCTGATTGGCTTTAAAGATCAACACTGTGCTTGTATTCTTGCAGCTTATTTTAATAGCGAAGGGTGATCTTAAGCTATTTTTATTCAGGGAAACCGAACTTAGTTCCTAATGCCTCTGATGCCCGGTACTGGTACACCACAGTGCATTAATCCGCGATACCCAACACCGGTACGTTAGCAGTTATTCAATCACAGTACGAGTCAAGATAAGACAAAAAACTCTTTCAGGAAATATGATCCTGTTTCCTGACGAATTAAACCTCTCCACCACCACGTCAAGTGACACACCTCAGAGTATAGTAGCTTGTCAGAAGCCTAATGACGCAGTGTTTATATACGCTCTTGTTGTTATTGTTGGTGTAGGTGTCGTTGTTTTGTTTTTGTTGTTGTTGCTGCTTTTATATTATATCCATGGGAAAGCGCCTGAGAAATGCGAAGAGATGAGTTTTGCTTCAATGAAGGGGAGGGTAGCTCCAGTTCCTTGGATCAACAGTTCTTCAGTATCATGGCATCACCCACTATGAAGGGATTCTTTTGTATTAAATTATTAAATGATGATATTTATGAAACATTTCATTGAGCAATTTGCATTTTTTATCGATCACTCAAATATTACTGCTGTGAAAAAATATAATGCTTTAACTAATATTCTAAATATTAATTAAAAAAATAGATATAAAAGTGTTACTCTTCTGTTGTAAGTAATTAATACCTCTGATGTAGGATTCACCTGACCTCGTTTTTGACAAGCGGGAGCGTGCCTCATAAAATGTAATTACCGAGCCTTTTTTCAGAAAAACCTCCCGGCCTCAAAAGTCCCACTAATTTTCATAAAGGATTATATTTCACTGTGTATCGTGTAATTTCGCTCTACATTAATTCCTGAGGCTTGTATCGTGAATCCTTCTCTTTCTTATTTTCATGTTCTTGATTCTTTGAAGAAGAGCATTGTAAAACGCGGGATTAATCAGAAGAGTGTGTCGTGTAGGTTTGTGGATTATCAGAATATGTTGCTCTAATTAAAGCTTTGGATATCCTCAACACGCCAGGCGAAGATGAAGTTGGTACTTATGTGACTCTTGTCTCTACTGAAGGAATATTTACCCACGAGATTATGAATACTTTGCTACCCTTGAATAGTGAGTGTGTATATAATATATATTATGTGTATGTTGTAACACACCACACACACACACACACACACACACACACACACACACACACACACACACACACACACACACACCACACACCATACATAGCTTTAAGACGAGGTATGATATAGCTCATGGAGCAGGGAGAGAGAGGACCTGTAGCGTTCAGTGAAGAGGCGGGGCCAGGAGCTGAGTCTCGACCCCTGCTACTACAATTAGTTGAGTACACACATATACAATCAGAAATAGGAACACGGGAAAATGGGTTTCAGGTAACTGGATCTATGAGGTCACAAAGACTTGATGAAGCTCAGTGTGTGGGCGAAAGGATCACATCATCACATACCCATCTTGCCGACATTTTATAACATTTCTCGCCATTCCTGTATGTACGCATTGTATAATCATTAACCTGCTTGCCTCCATAACTTGCTCGATACCACAGGGTACACATGAATAACGTTGAGAAGGAAAATGATGTGAGAAAACTAAGGGAACAAATTAATTTATCTCTTCAAAGAACGGGTCCTGCCTTTCCGGTTTTACTGGACAGTCCCAGTTTTGAGGGGAGGTGTCCCACCAAATTCTTTTCTGGACGCCTGATGTCCCCCTCTTTTTAAAATTAAGCTGAGTGACTGGTTTGAATAGGCTTTTTTTTTTTTTTTTTTTTTTTTTTGCTTCTTATACCCATCTGTAAAGTTTTTTTTTATCCCAGTTATCATTGCTTAACCAGGAATTACGCTGCTTTTGTACTGTGTTACGTGCCACCCAACTAAATATAATTAAATGTTAGGCTTTTCTATTTATAAAAATGGGATTCCTAGTTCAAAGAGAAAGTGCTGATGCTGTATAAGAGAGTGGACATCTTACAGACATTAAAAGAAACATTTTAAGAAAATTTTAGTTGAAACAAACATTGTCAACTAAGAAAAAATTATAAAAATTTCTGAATATTTCTAGCCAAAATTGAGGTTGCGTTCAGTAAACTCTGAAGAGGGTCCTATTCTCCCCTAAATAATAATCAGATGTTTTAGTCATCCTCAACAGACAATATCCTGTCCATTAATATTTAAAACATAGTCTAGGAAACTACTTCTGTCGCACAATTCATCCTTACACACACACACAACACACACACACACACAACACAACACAACACACACACACACACACACACACACACACACACACACACACACACACACACCCAAAA
>NW_026505893.1:0-85028 GCF_026875155.1 Cherax quadricarinatus
GGCCATACACTTTTGGTTAAGTCTCCCAGACTGTTTTTATTACGTATATATCAATGTTAACATATATTACACACTGAATTTTGGGCACTATTTGCAGAAAAATTACCACTGATTTTGGGGTGCACTTTTTTGCAGAGATATAGGCAAATAGCAAAGAAATGAAAAAGACAAAAACTGAGAAAGAACTATTGAATAAGTTTTTTTCACGGGAAATTCCCTCTGCGTTAAGTGTTTTTTTCACCACCGTTTTTGTGTTTGTATAAATTCTTCTGATACACCAGAGTTAAAAACCTGTTTTACCTTTCGGGAAAAATCCCTGATAAAAACTTATGACGGGATTCTTTTCTTAGGTTTCTGTTGGTAGAAATCAATTTTATAAACGGACGCTATTATAGATTACAACGGGAAGGACGTTACCAAAAACTTTTAGTAAAGACCTCCGGTAGGTTCTTTTGGAAAAGTTTTGGCAACACTCTATTGGTAAAAACTTAGGGTAGCGTTTCGTTTGTAACGTATAAATAATAAAACCAGACTCACAAAAATCGTAATGGCACATTGCAAAACAAACCCAAACCCACGGGGGGATTTGAACCCGGGGTCAGAAGTCTCAAAACCCCCCGGGTATGGTTTTTTTAAGAGAACAAGTCAGATGGTTTTACAGTGACATATAAAACAAAAATTAACACACAATACATAAAAAGAAACTCATAAAACATATCATAAAAATAAAAAATAAGTGACACAAATCATTTGATAAACCATAAAAAAGTAAATTGAGACATAAAACTGAGTGCAAATAAAAAGACAATAACACATAAAAAAGCTTTAAAAACAAACAAACCATCATAATTACCCAAAAAGTATGTAATATAAAACAAAAAATAACACAGAAGAACAGTACAATTTAAAAGAATTTAAAAAAAATAAAGTAACATACAAAGTAGATAGTAGGTTGGGAACAGCAACCCCCCAGGGGGGTACTACCATCCTGTGGTAGTAGGTTGGAACAACAACCACCCAGGGTGGTACTAAAAGTCCTGTGGTAGTAGGGGGGTAACAGCAACCACCCAGGGGGGACTACCGTCCTGTGGAGTAGGTTGGGAGACAACAAACCCCCCAGGGGGGACTACCGTCCGTGGTAGAGGTTTGGTAGACAGCAACCACCCAGGAGGAACTACCATCCTGTGGAAATAGGTTTGGGAGACAGCAACCACCCGGGTGGACTACCGTCCTTGGAGTAGGTTGGTAGACAGCAACCACCCAGGGGGGACTACCATCCGTGGATAGGTTTTGGGAGACAACAACCACCAGGGGGTACTACCGTCCTGTGGGAGTAGGGTTGGGAACAGCAACCACCCGGGTGGTACTACCGTCCTGTGGTAAGGTTGGTAGACAGCAACCAACCCAGGGTGGGACTACCCCCGTGGTAGTATTTGGGAACGCAACCACCCAGGGGGGTACAACCTCCTGTGGGGTTATTTGGTAGACCAACCACCCAGGGGGGTACTACCACCTGTGGGAGAGGTTTTGGGAGACAGCAACCACCCAGGGAGGGCTAAAACCCTCCGTGGTGTAGGTTGGAGACAGCAACCACCCGGGGTACTCCGTCCTGTGGTAGTAGTTTGGTAGACGCAACCACCCAGGAGGTACTACCCTCCTGTGGTAGTAAAATTGGTAGAAGCAACCACCCAGGGGGGACTACCACCTGTGGGAGTAGGGTTGGGAACAGCAACCACCCAGGGTGGCACTACCGTCCTGTGGAAAGGTTAAAAAGACAGCAACCACCCAGGGAGGAATAACCGTCATGTGGTATAGGTTGGAACACAACCACCCAGGGGGGTACACCGTCCGTGGTAAAATAGGTTGGTAAAAAGCAACCACCCAGGGGGGTACTACCGCCGGGTAGAGGTTGGTAGACCAAAAACCCCCCAGGGTGGTACTACCGTCCGTGGGAAAAAGTTTGGGTAACAGCAACCCCCCAGGGTGGTCTACCGTCCCTTGGTAGTAGGTTGGTAACACAACCACCCAGGGAGGATAACCGTCCCCTTTGGAAGTAGTTTTTGGGAACAAAACAAACCACCCAGGGTGGTACTACCGTCCTGTGGGATAGGTTGGTAACACAACCCCCAGGGGAGGGACTTTACCGTCCTGTGGTAGTAGGTTGGTAAACAGCAACCACCAGGAAGTACTACCGTCCTGGGTAGTAGGTTGTAGACAGCAACCACCCCGGGAGACTCCGTCCGGGTATGGTTTGGGAACGGCAACCCCCCCAGGGGCTTACTACCTCCGTGGTAGTGTTTTATAGACAGCAAAACCCCCCAAGGGGTCACCGGCATTGGTAGTAGGTTGGTAAAAGCAACCACCCAGGGGGGTACACCTCCTGTGGGAGTAGGTTGGGAGACAGCAAACCACCCAGGGGGGTTTCTGACCGTCCTGGGTAGTAGTTTGTAACAGCAACCCCCCCAGGGTGGACTACCGTCCTGTGGTAGAGGTTGGAGACAGCAACCCCCCCCCAGGGGGGTACACCCCCTGTGGTATATTTGGAAAGCCCCAGCAACCACCCAGGGGGGGTACTACCGTCCTGTGGTAGTAGGTTGGTAGACAGCAACCACCCAGGGGGGCTACTACCGCCCTTTGGGGTATTGGGTTTGGGGTAAAACAGCAACCCAAACCCAGGGAAGTTTCACCGCCCCTGGGGTTTTAGTATTTTTTGGTAGACAGCCCCCCAACCCGGGGTGGACTACCGTCCTTTTGGTGGTAGGTTGGTAACAGCAACCACCCAGGGAGGTACTACCGCCCCTTGTAGAAAATTTTGGGTAGAAAAGCAACCACCCGGGGTGGTCCCGGACCGTCCTGTGGTAGTGGGGTTTGGGGTAGACAAACCCCACCCGGGGAGGTACTACCCGCCTTGGTAGTAGGTTGGTAAAACCAGCAACCCCCGGGGAAGTTCCCTACCCCCCCTGCCAAATGACGGTGACACAGAAACCCCTAACTGTTTCGCAGATGGTAGTTTGGGCGGGGTTTCTTTTTTCGGGCTCAAAAAAAACGCAGATAACGGGGAATTTTGCTCTCCATTTTACATTTGGGGGTCAAAAAATTTTTCCACAGACACGCACATGCATAAAATAATATACAACACAAGGTTTTTGTTTCCCCTTTTTTTCTAAAAGCCTTTTTCTAACTTTTTTTCTTCTTTTTCCAGGGGGGAATGGAAAAAATCTTTCCCCCGTATCCCAGGGGGGTCGTATGGGGCCCGCCCAAAAAAAGGCCGGGGGGCAATGGGCTGGGAACCCCCTTTCCCTGTAACTTTTAAATAACAAAGAGAAGAAGAAAAACGTTAAAAAACTAATTTCCCTTGAATGTGCGGGGATGTAGAGCGGTGACAAGAAACAGAGGATTGCTGAGGTTTTTAATGAAAAAAAGGGGGGGGATGCCCCTGCCCTAAGCGAAACAAAGCAAAAAGGGGGTAGGAGGGTTTCGGGGGGGGAAAAAAAGGGTTTAAAAATCTGGAGAAAATCTGAAGGTTAGAGAAAAGGGAAGGGGGGTACAAAATGGGGGAAGGATCAGTTAGGGAAGGAGAAAAAAAATAAAATTTTTAAAATTCAAAAATTATTGGATTAAAGAAAAGGGTTGGGAAATGGGGAAAAGGGGTCATAAATAAAGTGTAGGGGCCACCAGGAAAAGAGAGGAAGGTAAGGAGAAAGAGAATTTTGGGAATTTTAAGGGAATTTTATGGGAACCTTTTGAACCAAGGGGGAGAGAAAATTGGGGTGGGGGAAACCTGAATGCTAAATGGAGAAACTTTTAGAGGGGGTGTGGTAGGTCCCTTTGGGGGGCCCCAGGTGTAAATGAAAAATGGGACCCCCTTTGGAATTTGAACTTTGAAAAGGGAAAGGGGTTTAGCCAAAAAGGTAATCCCTATTAAAAAAAAAAGGGGAAAATAAGTATACAAATAAAAGGGGGGCAAAATACAGAAAGTTTTTTGGGAAATTAAAATAAATTTGGGGTAATAAAAGATTTGTTGATAGACTTCAGGATGACATGTTTTACAAAAGGGGCCAAAAAATTTTTTTTTCCAATTTCATTTTTTTTAAGGTTTAGCTACCTGAGAAGGAAAAGGAAAAATGGGATACAAGGGAATAAAAAATCGGGGAAAGGGAAAGGGGTTTAAGGTTTTATGAACAAAAGAGGGGGCAGTTAGGAAAGGGAATATAAACACTATTGGGGGATAGGGGGCAAGGGAAGCAAGGCAAGGGGGTCGAAGAGGTAGGGGTTTGGGGTTTAAAAAAAATGTAGTTTTAAAGGTGCTCAGCAAAATTTTTGGGGGTTACGGGAAGGGGGGTGGGGGGGGAAAGGACGATTGGTGGAAGGGGAGGAAAGAGAGTGGGAAAGGAAAGAATTTACATATGAAATTTTTACAAAAAAAAGTATGAAAAGGGAAAAAAAGAATAGGGAGAAAAAGAGAGGGGTTTAAAGAGTGGGGAACCCAAATTAAAAAGAAACAAATGAAGAGGGGGTTAGATTTTTTAACAAAAATTTTTTGTTAAAAAATAAGAAAAAGTTTTGGAGTAATTTTAACAATTTTTAAAGGAAGCCTAAGAACAAAGGGATTTGTCATTTTTAAAAATAGGAAAAGGTTTTTAAATTTAAAATGGAGAGTTGAGGTTTTGGGAAAAGGAGGGAATATTTTGAGGGAAATTGTTAAAAGGGGGTTGTTTTGGGAAGGGGAAGGGGAAGTTTTGTGTTTTGGGGGGGTGTATGGGGGGGAATGGAGGAATAACATAAATGTAGGAGTGGGAAAAGGGGGAAGTTTTAAAAAGGAGGGGGGAAATTTTTGGAGGGTTTGGGTAAAAAATTGAAAGGGGAAAGGGCCCCAGGCCAGGAATTCCTGGGATAAGGAAAAGGGAAAAGGATGAAAAAAAATGGGGAAAATTTTTTATTTGGGAAAAGGGGTTGGTGAATTAAAATTAAAAAATGAAGGAAGAGGGAAAGGTACCATGGGATTTAAAAAAGGGGGGGGATGCCCCATTTTTTTATAAACCAAAGGGGGAACATAAAGATGGCAAAAATTTGGGGGAGGAAAAGGGTTAAAGGTATACCGGGGAAAGGGGGTGTAGGGTTTGGGAGTTTTATTAAAAAGAAAAGTTTTAAAAAGGAAAATGGGAATTAGAGTAAAAAAAGGGGAATTTTTTAGGAGGTTAGGGGGTGTGTGGACCCTGGTTTTTTAAGGGAAAAAAAGGGGGTTGAAGAGAAAAAAATTTAAAGGTCTTGGTCAAATGGATTTAAAAGGGGAAAAAGAACAAAAAGGGGGGGAATTGGGGACAGTTTCCTTTTTGGGAAAGGAAATTGTTTTTTGGGAAGATTTTTAAGGGGAAGGGTTGAGGTTTTTAAATTTTGGGAAATTTGGAAAAGGGAAAATTAAAAAGTAAACCGGGAAAGGAAAGGTTTTGAGGTCCCCGGGTTTGTTTAAAAATTTAAAGGAGGGGGAGTGGGGAAAGTAAATTCGGGGTTTGGGAAGGAGGCGTGGGTTTAAAAAGAAAAGAATCAAAATTGGGGGGAAAAAAAAAGGCTCTTTGGTGCACTTGGTTTTGGGAGACAAAGGAAGTTTGGGCAAAGAGGGGGAATTTTGGTAAGTTTTTAAAAAAGAAAAATTAAAAGGGGTAAATAAGGGGAAAGGGAGAAAGGTTATGGGTTTAAAAAAAAGGAATTAGGGGGATAAAAAGGGAAAAAAATTCAGGGAAATTGGGGAAGTGTGGGATTAAAAATGTTTCCCCAAAAGAGTTAAAGGGAGGGTTTTGGGGAAAGGGTTCAAGAAAAAAAAGGGGAAAAATTAAAAGGGGAATTGGTGGGAAAAAGGGCGGGGGGGGGGGCCCTTTAAAAAAGTTGGAGAAAAGAATTTGGGGTCCCTTTTTGGACCCAAAGGAGGGAAAAGGTAATGGAGTAAAGGTTTTTAAAACGCTCCTTTGGGTGTGAAGCGGGGTTTTTAAAAAGGGTTTTCGGGAAGGAGGGTTTGGAGGGAGGGGAAAAGTAAAAGTCCTGAGGGCAAGGGGGTTTGTTGGGGGGGAAAAAAATGAAAAAATTCTGGGAAGTATGGGGGAAAAAGGTGGGGAAAAAATTTTTTTTCCCGGGCCCCCTGGGGGGTTGGAACCCCCCCGGGTGTAAAAATAAAAAAAAAATATTAAATTATGTATTTATTAAAGAAAAATTTGGGGTTATATAAAATTTTAAAATGGGGGGCAAAAACTTTTTTTAAACGACTTGGCCCTCCAAAAAAAACTTCGTGTTTAAATGGGATTGGAGAAAATGGTTTTTAAAAAACTTGACTTTTGTTGGGGGTTTTTTAAAAAAAAAATTTACAAAAGGGGTTCGGTAAAGCAGGCCCTTTTTTATCCGGGTGGAATTACATTTTCCCTGAATCTGAAAAAGGGTTGTTAAGGAGTTAAAAAAGGGGGTAGTGTAAAAGGCACCCTGGCGCATTTTGGGAGTGAATAGGGAAAAAGTTTTCTTTTTTCGGGCCACCCTTTGGCTATGGTAACCCCCCAGGGAAAAATATATTTTATAAATATAAAAATAATTTATTAAATAAAAAAATAATTATAAAAGGAAAAAAAAACCCCCTTTTTTATAAAACGGAACCAAGCCGGCTAACAAAGTAAAAAAAGGGGTTTTCCATAAATAATGGGAAAAGAGGGGGTTCATTTTCCCCGAAGTCCTAAAAAAGGGGGTAATTTTTTCCCCAAAAAAACAAACAAAAAATAAAATTTTTCCCAAGAAGTGCCCCCTTCTTTATAAAGGGAAACCGACCGGGCTCCGGGTTTCCACGTGGAATAGGGAAACACAAGCCCTTTGGCTCATTTCCACTAGAATACGGGAAACCACAAGACCTGGGGTCATTTTCCCACGAGAATACTGAACAAAAGAGGGGGCCCGCCCATTTTTTCCACGGAAATCCGGGAAACAGCAAGACCTGGGGGCCCCATTTTCCCAAACAAAGTCGGGAACCCAAGACCGGGGCGCGGGTTTCCCCAGGGTACGGGTGGAACCAAGACCTGGCTCATTTTCCACGTAAAATCGGGAAAAAAACCCTGGCTCATTTTCCCCACGAAAAAAAGGGGGAACACAAGCCCTTTGGCCCCTTTTTTCCACTAGAACGGGGAACCAAAAACCGGGCGTCAGTTTCCACTAAGAAACGGGAAACACAAGACCGGCGCAGTTTCCCCACTAGAAATTTGGAACCCAAGACCTGGCTTCATTTTCCACGTAGAAAAGGGAACCAAAAACCCCGGGCGCCCATTTTCCACGTAGAATACTGGAACAAAAACCTGGCGCCCAGTTTCCACGTAGTTTCGGGAAAACACAAAAACTGGCCATTTTCCCACTAAAATCTGGGAACCCCAAGACCGGGGCGTCAGGTTCCATAAAATCGGGAAACCAAAAGCCCGGGCGTCATTTTTCCACGTAAAATCGGGAAACACAAGCCGGGCGTCATTTCCCCTGGGAATTTGAACACAAGACCGGGCGTCATTTTTCCACGTAGAATGGGGGGAACCCAAAAAGACCGGGCGTCAGTTCCACTAAAAAGCGGGAACAAAAGCCCGGGGCGGCATTTTCCCCGGGAAAATTTGGAACACAAGACCGGCGTCAGTTTTCCCCGGGTAAAAGTTTGGAACCAAGACCGGGGCGCCCCAGTTTCCAAAAAGGGCCCTTTTTAGGGGATGCGGGAAACACAAGACCGGGGCGTCATTTTTCCCACGGGGGATGTTGCAACAAAAGCCCTTTGGGCGTCAGTTTTCCCCCAAGAATCGGGAACCAAGCCCGGACGTCATTTTTTTCCCCCGGGGGTTTTGGGGAAAAAACAAGCCGGGTTCGGGTTTTCCCACGTGGGAATTGGAAACACAAGACCTGGCTCATTTTTTTCCCCACGAAAAAAATCGGGGAACCCAAGACCGGGCGTCCTTTCCCACGAAAAATTCGGAACAAAAGGGACCTGGTTCATTTTTTCCCATGGGAGGGGCGGAACACAAAACCGGGGGGGTCGGGGCCCCACGTAGGTTTCTGGAACCAAGACCGGGCGTTTTTTTTCCACGTATTGCGGGAACCCAAGCCCGGCGTCATTTTTTCCACGAGGATCCCTGAACAAAAAGACCTGGCGTCAGTTTCCCGAAGGATGGGGAAACCCCAAAAACCGGGCGTCAGTTTCCACGAAAGGTGCGGGAACCAAGCCCGGGTTTCATTTTTCCAAAGTGGGAATCGGAACACAAGACCTGGCGTCAGTTTCCATTTAAGGGGGGGAAAAAATTGGAACAACAAAAAACCTGGGGGCCCATTTCCCAAACTGGGGAAACTTTAACCAAAAACCGGGCGTCAGTTTCCACGTAAATCGGGAACACAAGACCGGCCGCCCTTTTTTTCCCCACGAAGGATGGGGGAACACAAGACCTGGCGTCTTTTTCCACGAGGAGGTTGGAAACAAAAACCCTGGCGCCCATTTCCACTAAATACGGGAAAACCAAGACCTGCCGTCAGTTTTCCCCGTAAAGGGGGAAAAAACAAGCCCTTTGGTTTCGGGTTTCCAGGTAGGTTTTTTTGGAACAAAAAACCCTGGCCCATTTTCCCCCACGAATGCTGGAACACAAAACCTGGGGGCATTTTCCAGGGAAGGAGGTGGAAAACAAGACCCCGTCAGTTTCCAGGGAAGGATGGGGAACCCCAAGACCGGCGTCTTTTCCACGTAAAAGGGCTGGGAAACCAGACCGGGCTCATTTCCCGAAATTTGCTGGAACACAAGACCTGGCGTAGTTTCCACGTAAAATCTGGAACACAAGACCGGGCGTAAATTTTCCCAAAGGGGAAACGGGCCCAAAAGACCGGGCCGGGTTTCCACGAAAAAAAACGGGAACCCCAAGCCCCTCTTTAAAATTTTCCAAATGGGAATGGGGGAAAAACACAAGACCGGGCGTCAGTTTCCACGTGGGAATCGGGAACACAAGACCGGGCGTCATTTCCCCACGTGGGAACCTGGAAAAAAAGCCTGGCGTCATTTTTCCCACCACGAGGGGGGAAAAACAAAGACCTGGCGCCATTTTCCCCCACGTAGGAGGGCGGGAACCAAGCCCAGGCGTCTTTTCCCCCCAAGGTTGGCTGGAACACAAGACCTGGCGTCATTTTCCAAACGGGGACTTTGCAACACAAGCCGGGCGCCCTTTTTCCCCACTAAATGCTGGAACGCAAGACCTGACGTCAGTTTCCACGTAGAATCTGGAACACAAGCCCCGGCGCAGTTTCCACGTAGAATACTGGAACAAAAAGGGACCGGGGCGTCATTTCCCCCAGAAAACGGGAAAAACAAGACCTGGGGGCCCATTTTTTCCACGTAGAATCCCCTGGAACCCCCAAGACCTGGCGCCATTTTCCCCACGTAAAATTTCGGGAACACAAGACCGGGCGCCCATTTCCACGTAGAATACTGGAACACAAGCCTGGGGGCAGTTTCCCCCTAGAATCCCGGAACACAAGCCCCGGCGCAGTTTCCACGAAACGATGCTGGAACACAAGACCTGGGGGCAGTTTCCACGTACGATGCGGGAACCAAGCCCCTGGCGTCATTTTGCCACGAACGATCGGGGAACACAAACCGGGGGGCGTCTTTTTCCCCACGAGGACGTTGCAACACAAAAACCTGGCGCGGGTTCCCACGAGAATCCCGGGAAAACGCAAGCCCTGCGCCCGGGTTTCCAGTAAAAACCCGGAACACAAGACCTGGCGTCATTTTTCCCCCCGGTAGAAAAAGGGAACAAAAAGGAGGGGGGCGGCAGTTTCCACTTTAGAAACTAAAACAAAAAGACCTGGGGGTCTTTTTTCCCACGTAAAATACGGGAAACCCAAAAAAGACCTGGCGTCATTTCCCGTAGGGGGGGCCTAAAAACACAAGACCGGGGCGTCATTTTTCCACGTAACGAGGGGGGGAAAACACAAACTGGCGCCCTTTTTTTCCACGTACGAGCGGGAAAACACAAGCATGGCGTCATTTTTCCCGTAGGATGTTCCCAAAAACCAAGACCGGGCTTTAAATTTTTCCCCCCACGTACGATGCTGGAACACAAAAACCGGGCCCGCCCTTTCCCCCCAAGGGGGAGGGCGGGAACCCCAAGCCCAAAGGGGTCATTTTTCCCCACCCCGGGATGGATGCGGGGAACACAAGACCGGGCGCCCATTTTTTCCACGGGGGATGCTGGAACAAAAGTTTCTGCCTCATTTTTCCACTTTGGGTTGCTGGAAAAACAAAGCCCTTTGGGGGGGCAGTTTCCCCCCCAGGGAGGATGCGGGAACACAAGACCTGGCGTTTTTTTTCCCCACGAAGGATGCTGGAACACAAGACCTGGCGGCCATTTCTACGGGGGGTTGCGGGGAACACAAGACCTTGGAAATCAGTTTCCCCCCGTGGGACGGGAAAAACAAGACCTTGGGGTCATTTTTCCAGGGAGGAGCTGGAACCCAAACCGGGGCGTCATTTTCCCCAACGTGGGAATGCTGGAACAAAAGCCCCTGGGGGCATTTTCCCCATGTGGGGAGTTACAACACAAAAACCTACGTCAGTTTTCACGTGGGGAACTGGAAACACAAGACCGGCGCCCCTTTTTTCCCCACAGGGATCCCGGGAAAACACAAGACCTGGCTTCATTTTCCACGAAGGATCTGGAACACAAGACCTGGCGGAAGTTTTCCATGTAGAATACTAAAACACCAAGACCTGGCGCCCCTTTTTTCCCCAAAGGGATGCTGGAACACAAAAACCTGGCCCCATTTTCCACGTACGATCCCGGGAAACACAAGACCGGGCGTCATTTTCCAGGGTACGATTTTTTAACCAAGACCGGCGCCCAGTTTTCCACGTACAGGGCCTGGAAAAACAAGCCCTGACATCTTTAAAAACCGTAGGATTTTGGGAAAAACAAGCCCTGGTGTCAGTTTCCACGTGGGGAATTGCGGGGGAACACAAACCGGGCGCTTTTTCCAAACAAAGGGAAATGCGGGAAACACAAGACCTGACTAAAGTTTTCCACGAGGGATGCGGGAACACAAAAACCTGGTCGGGTTTCCACTGGGAAACGGAAAAACAAGACCCTGACGTCAGTTTCCACGTGGGAAATGCGGGAACACAAAACCCTCGTCAGTTTCCACGAAAAAAATGCTGAACACAAGACCTGGCATCATTTTCCACTTTAGGAGCGGGAACACAAAAACAACTTAAAATTTCCGGAGGGGATAGTTTCACGGGGGTTTCCCAGTATCTTAAAAAGGGGGAAAATAAAAACCCCCTAACTAGAAATAAAAAAAATTTACTCTTTTCCCTACTTTTATTTTTTTTTATTTTTCCCTTTATATTTTAAAATAACATAATTTTTTTAGCATATGTTAAACAGGTTTTTTTATAACGATTTTAGGGTTTTTTGGTACAGTGTCGTTTGATAGAGAAAAACCCCCCAAACAGTCAAAAATTGGGAGGGTTTCGAAAAATTTTATAAAATAAATAAATAAAAAAAAAAGGGAAAAGAAATATATTTTTTTTTTTCCTCATCTTTTTTTTTTAATTTTTTTCGTAGTATGCTGTAAAACCCATCACACCCCCCTTAAAAATTTTTAAACTTGGTTTTTAAAAATTATCCTTTGCCTTGGGTTTTTAACTTTTAAATTTTTTCCTTTAAACGGGGCCCCTTTTTCCCCACATCAAAAACACAGCCCATTCCAAAAATTTATATCATTCTGCTTTTGATTAATTCGGGTTTTCCCTCGGGGGGGGGAACAATTAAACCCCCCTTTCCAAATTTTCAAGTTTTGTCCAGCACACCCAAATTTTTCTATTGATCACCTTTTTTATTACAGGAGGGGGGTTAACTCCGGGGCCCTTGGTGAAAATTCCCTTTTTTTCTTGGAAGTTTTAGTCGTTGAATTTTGGGAGGTTTTTCCGGGCTTCTTTTCATCGAGTATTTTTTTTTCGGGGAGGAAGAAAGAGGAAAACAGCCCAGGGGAATTTCAATGGCCACCCTCTAAAAATTTAGCTCATAAAAATCATCCATCAATAATTTCCCAGAGAAACATCGCACCTTTTATATCTGTGGGGTTACAAAAAAAAACAAAATTCTCTTTCCCACCGGGAAAGGGAAACGAAATAAAAATCACTGAAAGAATAACCCTGGGGGGAGAAACCACCACAACAGAGAAAAATTTTCCACTAAACTTGTTTTCTTTCTTATACAAAACCCAAACGAACCGCTGCCTTAAACCCTGGTATACCAGGCCCGGTGTTTCCCCGGGTATAAGGCCCAGCCCCCAAAAGCTCAAATTTCTTTTGAGAGTTTCCCCGGGCAAAAGGGGGGTTGAAAGGGCCCGATTTTAAAAGGGGCCAAAAATTGTCTGATCCCTTTGGGGGAAAAATTTTAAGGGGGGGGAGGCAAATAATGCAAGGGGGGAGGGGGGGAAAATTGACCCGAAAAAAAATGGGGAAATTTGGGGTGTTGGTGGTGTGAGTGTGTTTTTATTAACGAAGAAATAATAGCAGTGAAAAATGGAGGTAGTCTATACGAAAAAAAAAGGGGAGTACAGCAGGAGAGCTTTCAAAAGTGTTTTTTGGGACACGGGCGGGGGGCAGCATTTTCCCAGTGCCTTCCGACACTTTTCCCAAATTTTCTTTTTTGTTTTCCATATTTTTTGGGGAATTCTATTAACTGGTCCCCTGACAAAACTCCTTACGGGTTTTTTTGCCTTCATAGACGGGCCCTCTTGTTGAAGAATCACATTCCAAACATGAATACAAGTTTTGTTTTTGAGAAATCTTGGTTTTGGGGTAAAAAATTTTTAAATTTATCCGTGGGGGAAATACCGGGGGCCCCCAATTTATATGTTTGGCTAAAATGGTTTGAAGGGTGCGTTGGCCGGGCTTTGCTGGAAAAACCCCGGGAATGGGAGGGCAAGGCGGGACCAAAAAAAAAAAACAGAAGAGAAAAGACAAATTTGGGGGGTATTACCCAAGGGGGGGAAATTTTTGACCTCCAATAATTTTTTGTTAAGTGGGGTGGGAAATTTGGGAAAACCCCCAAAATTGGAAAATTTTTAAATGACAAGCAGTAATGGGGGTTTTTTTTATTATTCAGATGACGATTCCCTTTTTTCAGTGTGCTTTAAACACATTTGATAGAACATAGCTAGTAACCCCAAGTTTTCAGGCTGGCTGCTAACATAGAAGGTAACCCGAGAAAATAAGCAAAACTCCCGCTGGGAAAGAAAAAAAAAAAGAAAAAAAAAAAAAAAGACAAGCTGGGGGGCTAAATTTCAGCAGTGGGGTGGGAAAAAGATTTTAAAATATTAGAAAACCCCAGATTTATAATAGGAAAAAGTGTGTCCATTTATAGAAAGGTTTTTTTACCTCTGGGGGAACTTTTTGGGTGGTTTTTAAAACTTTTAAAAAAAGAAGGGGGGAAAAAATTTGAAGGTAAATGTTATGTAGCCGCTCTCACTTGGGGATCAATAAACTACACACAAATAAGACAGATTCCAGTTGACAACCCCTTGGGTTTAAAACAAATTCCCGAAAACCCGGGTGCGCCCCAGAATTTTCCCCTCTATTTTCTACAACCATTACCCCTCCTACCCTTTACATAAAGATTTTTTTTTTATTGAAATCTTGGGCCCTGGGTTTGAAACCCCGGGGGACGGGGTTGGGAAAATTTTGGCACTTTTCCCTTTCAACCCGCTGTCCTTTTTTCATCAGGGGTTAGTAGGGACCGGGGGGGGTTTTTGACGGGGGCATCCCCGGGGGGGGTAGTATACCTTAGAAATGAGTTAAGTAGGTAACATCTTTTAAAACCCCCTAAAATTGAAACAGTTTAAAAAAAAAACGCTGTTCTTAAAACAAAATCTTCAACAACCCGTAAGCTTGGCAAAAGAACAAATTTTTGGAAAATCTTGTATGGGATTTTAGAAAGTCTAAAATATCATCAAGATTAAACCCCGTGACAAACTCAAGTCCTCCAAAATTAAGGCAGCAAAAGGAAGGGGAAATTTCCCCCCGGGGGGGGGGGGGGGGGGGGGGGGGGGGGGGAAATTTAAAAAAATTTTCCCCTCATTTAAACGCCCTGCATTTTGGGCCCTCCCAAAGTAGTATCTCTCGGTTCGTTTTTTGTTCAGGTTTTGAATTTTTTAAACCTCATATTTTTTGGAAAAGTAAATTTTTAAAGACCAATATTCCCAAGTTATAAAAGAAATCTTTGGGGTTTATGAACCTAGGACCTACGCGTTTCAGTTTGTTTAAAAAAGTTTTAGGGGGGGAGGTCCTTCCCTTAAAACTGGTCGGGGTATAAAAACTGGCCAGAGGGTTTTTGTCAGGGAAACACCAATTTAACTTCTTGAATTAATTTTGGAAAATAAGATAAGACTTCTGATTGCAGGGGGTTTAAAAAAAAATGAATAAAACAAATTTTTTGTATTAAAGGGGGCCCTTTTTTTTGCTATCATTCAAAAACAAAAGGGACCATTTTCCCCAAACCCCAAGAATTTAAAACTGGTAAAGAATAACAAAGACAAATGAAGGTGAACACTTTTAATTTGGGCCCACAATCACCGGATCTGATCTTGGGGGTCCAAATTGGAAGAAAAAAAAGGGAAGTCAGGAACCGGGGTTTCGTCCACCGTCCCTCTTTGGAAAATTTTCAGCAGGTTTTGTTTTAAATTTAAAGGCCTTTAAAAATTTTTTCCCCGGGGTACTGTTCAAAAGCTATATGAATAAATTTTTTTTGATGAATTGGGGTTTTTTTAGCTGCAAATTTAAAAAATGAACCTTTATTGAAAAAAAAAATGTTAAAGAACAAAAATGTTCCTATTAATTTTATCCAACCTTGTATTTCTTATTCATTGAAAAAGGTTGACATAGCAGTGTAAATTTGTCATTATTGCAAAAATCTATTATCTGTTTTGTTTTCCCCTTCCCCCACGGAAAGGAGTCAAAATAAATGCTTGGAAACCCCTCAACCCAAAGGTTTTTGGGGAATTTCCCTTACAGTAATTTTCAAAGACTGGAGAAAAACATGACTTCCGAATTGAAATTTTACAAGTCCCCAAAGCAAATTTTACCAGTCCCTTTTACAAAATTTTTTTGGGGCTACAAAAGCAAAATTTGTGTATTTTTGGGCCCTACGTTGGCATATCAGGTTTCCCAACACCACTGGGGGGACACACCTCACTCCCTGGGGGAATCAGGGAGGCGCCCAGTTTCCCCCTGCGCCGTATTGTCAGGTTCCCAAATTTCAGTTTTAAACCCTATTCTGTTGGGGGCGGGCCCCCGGGCTATTACGAGCACCAAAATTCACTTTGGGCTCGGCACCCCCTCAGCACCCTTAGGGTTTTCTTTCCCCCCTCGGGTGGGTGGGCCCCCAAACCTTTGACACAGACTCGCTTTTGGGCTCTGACAGGGACAGATTTATCAAACAACCTTTAATAAAACGTTGGGGCTGTATGACCCGGTGTTTTAGCTCATATTTTTTTATTTAATAATAATTTAGGCCCCCCAGTAACACGGGTTACGGGGAAACCTGGTTGCCCAGCTGATAAGGGACCCTGCCCAGGCGAGTGGCCCAATGACAAAATGAAAATAATTTTAAATTTAACAAAAATGAAAATTGGGGTTTTGATATTTAGGTCCTTTAAAGGGAAAAGCAAAATGGGTTAAAATAAATTTTCCTTGTTTTCCTTTACAGGTAAGTGGGGATTACTGGGCATCGGGGGACAACTCCGCAAACCCCAAAGGGCAGGGAGGTCCTTTTATTCCTACTTTAAATACACCTAACCAATGAAAAACAATGTTTTCTAAAGGTTTAGTTTTAAAACACTTGGGGGGGAAATTTTTTTGGTGGGGGGGGGGGGGGGGGGGGGGGTTCGTGTTTTCCCTTGGGAATGTTTAAACTTGGGGGGAAAACCGTATGTCTAAAACAGCCCCCATATTTACCTGGATGTAAATTTTAAAATGAAAAGGATTGGAACCAAACCCAAAAATCGACACTTGTTATTTTCATTAACTGCAGTAAATTTCCCCAGCCAAGGCAGAGAAACACCACAAACCCGGAAAAACAAAAGTTTTTTGATAAATTAAAATTTAGTGTTTTAACTTTAAAAATTTTTATCCTAAAAAGTGATACATATTACAAATTCCAGCCAAAAACTGTTAATTTTTTTTTGGGGCGAGAGTTGGGCCCTTACAAAGTGTTTAAATCTGGCACGAACCTGGGACTGTTTTTGGGGGCCCGGGAAACCCGGGGGATTGTTGTGGCCGGGAACCTGGGATTGTTGTGGCCGGAACCTGGCAAATTGGGGGGCCGGGAACCTGGGACTGTTTGGGGGCCGGGAAACTGGGGTTGTTGTGGGGCCCGGGGGGGGAAACCTTTGGGACTTTTTTTGGCCGGGAACCTGGCCCCTGTTTTTGGCCCGGGGAAACCCGGCACTGTTGTGGGCCGGGAAACCCGGGACTTTTTGGAGGGGAAAAATATTGAAACCCTTTTTTCCCTAAGATAAAAATAACAATCATTGTTTTAAAAGATAATACTTGGTTTTGATTTTTTTATTTAAGTTTTAAATGACCCCCGAGATTAGTGTAGCAATAAGTAATTAATTCTGGATTTGGGGTTTATTTGGGTGGGGGTTTAAATGGGAAAAGTTTAAACCCAAATCTTTGGGTGCGTATTCGTGGGAAATATTTTCTGTGATTATTTTATTTTTTAAATGATTTTGGGTTTATGGTATTCCCCCTACCGCTTTTATATCCAAAAACCCCAAATTGAATAGTCCTTTGGAATTCCTTTTTGCACAAATAATAACCCCTTTTTTGAAACCCTTTTACAATGGGGAAATTTTTAAACCCTAAATTTTATCTACACAAAAAAAATGTGGAAAAAGTTTTAAAAAAATTCGAGTTTTAATTATAAAACTTTTAAAATAAAAAGAAAAAAATAGCCTAGCCCAGAGGGTTTTCATCAATTTTCATAATCCTCGTACTTTCGAACGAAAAAAACCCACAGTAAGGGCCCACAAAGTGGGGAGTGCGGGAAATGGGGGTTTAGGGGGAAAAAATAAAAAGGTGAAGGAAGGTCCCCGAGTTTGTAGGTAAAGAGCCAGGGCTAGACCCAAATGGGGTTGCATTGTGAGGGAGCGTAAGAGGGGATGGGAGAGAGCAAAACTGCAGACAGTGGGTCGCTGGGTGGCTTTTACAGACTTTAAAAGGGAAAGAGCTGGCCCGACTAAAAAGAGTTAGGAAATCGGGGGGCTCAAGGGCGGGGGTTGTATTGGAAATGAATTCCTAAAGAGGGGTTTTTCGTGTGGTTGGCCCAAAAATTTTGGGTTTTGGGGAAGGACCACTTTTGGGGTTTTTTGAGGTCCTCTTGGACATTGGGAAAAATTGCATTTTGAGGTTGGGGTATTTAGGTTCATCACGAGGTGAATCAAATATTTCTTCCAAAGTTTGGTTTTGTGAGGTGGGTTACCGGGGATTTTCACAATTCCAACTTTCACAAGTCGAGTAATTTTACCAGCGTTCATTTCGGTTTTGGGGAATAAGGGGGGGGGTAAAAGAAGGGGTTCTTCTCATTAAAGACTTTGGGTTTTGGGGAAAGTTTTTCCTTT
Organism: Cherax quadricarinatus; assembly: GCF_026875155.1. NCBI lineage: Eukaryota > Metazoa > Arthropoda > Malacostraca > Decapoda > Parastacidae > Cherax > Cherax quadricarinatus. Next base: position 17,665 of record NW_026505893.1, read on the forward strand.
GCTTACCTTTTTTCGTCTGCTTTTTCCTTTTCCCGGGCAAAAGGGGTTTTTTCATGAGTTTGGTTCTAAATTTTTTCTTCCCGTGATTGTGTTTTTAGAGGGCCCGGGGGAGTGGGGGCATTTTTTTTTTGCGGGGGGTGTTGGTGGGTGGTGAGGGATACGGTAAGGGCTGGTTTTTTTCTCTGGAGAGTCTTGGTCAGAGATATGAGTAGGGGTCTGGGGTTGAAGTGAAAATTAACGGAAATTTTGGGAATAGGGTTTTAGAAGGTCTTGTGATAGTGGGAATCTGGAAAGTTAAAATTTGGGGGAAACTGTTTTAAAGAAACAGTTCTTTTATTGTTTTTTTTGGGGAAAAGGGCCCGGGTTTGCAGCATTACGAGTGAGCATAAAATCATACAGAGACCCCTTTTGGGTGGGGCAGCGGTTTTGGAAAAGCAGAGAGGGTTTTCTGGGAAAAGACTTTTTTTTAGCTTAAAGGATTTTGGGTGTCGGGGACTTAAAGGCTGTTCTTCTTTGGGGTTTTTCAATGATTTTCTTGGGCAGGACTTCTTTTTGTAAAAGGCAAATTTTTTGGGAAGGGGGTTTGGGGAGTACCCTTTTCAGGTTTAGGCAGGGGCATGTCCCGGGGGTTGGGGTGGTGATAGGATAGGGGGTCCCCGCAAAGGGCGGAGAAAGGGGCAAAAATTCGGGTTTTTTATGGGGGTTGGGTGGGTGTGATAGTAAAGGGGAAAGCAGGCCCCTCAAAAAGTCCTAAAAGATATATTGGGTGTTGGAAAGGTAAGCTTGGACATTTTAGGAGATTTAGGGGGATTTTGACAATTTTTTAAAGGGGTTGGGATACCCAAAGGGGTTTTTTTCTTTGATGGATTCCCTTTATTTTCGGGATCGATAGGGAAGTAATGAATTTGGGCCAGGGCGTTTGACGAAAAAGGAACCCTTTTCGCCCCTCAAGAAAAGGGGAGGGGGGAGGGGTGAAAAATGTCGGTTTACTGAGTGGGGCTTCCAAAAAGAAGTCGGCCATCAGTTTGGGAACTTCAAAGATCGCGGGACAGACGACAGTGAAAAGAGCTTTTGTCGGTTGGGGGTAGCGGGAAAATTTTTAAACCCGCAAGCAGGTCCCCTTTAAAAGCGGGACAAGGGCAAGCTTTGTGGGGAAACGTTGGGTTTTCCCACGGGTTTGGCCCTTTATCCCTTTCAAAGATTTTTAAGCCCGTTGGGGGAGTTGGCCCGGGGCTGGGACAAGGGTTAAAAGGTTTTTCCCCCCCCAACGGGGATCGAAGGGATACTTCTTGAGGTGGAGTGACTGGGGGTCTTGCCCCGTAAACAAGGCCAGCAGTGCAAATTTACGAAACCCAAATTACACATGTAAAAAAAGATCGACAAAAAAATGTATTTTTATTTTCCCACTCTTATATTTAAAAACAGAGAGCCTAACGTGGAATTAAATTTACAGTTTCAAATTGCAAAATTTAGGGAAGGGAGAAGGGGATATCCCAAACCTTTTTTTAAGGGCTGTTTGTTAGGTTTGGGCCTTTTTGGAATGGAGCAAAACCCAAAATTTCTCGATGTATATTTATAAAAGGGGTATTAAATTATTTTAAATTATTTTTTGTATTATTCCAAAAACCTGCGACTTTAAGGAGGATGGAACAATTTTTTTTCCTACTCTGGGGGGAGCAAAAACAATAAAGTCAACCGGCGGGCGGATTGAGTTCCCGGAGAGGGACAGTGTGCTGCCCTAAGGGGGGTGGGCGAAAAGACTGTTAACCTTTCGGCAAGCCGAGAGTGTTGAATTGAAATTTCCCAAACCGCTTTAATCGCGGTTGAATAATAAAAAAAAATAAATATATATTTTAAAATTATATATATATATATATATATATTAAATATATATATATATATATATATATATAATGTCGTGCCGAATGGGCCCAGAACTTGCGATCTTGGCTTAAATAGCAACGTTCATCTTGCCATATAGGACAAGTGAAAATTTGTGTATGCAATAATTTCGCCAAAATTCATTCTGAACCTAACGAAAAAAAATATTTCACTGTGTTTGTTTAGCATTAAATTATTGTAAATAATCTAAAATATATTTAGTTGGGTTGGGCCCTAAAATAAATTGAGCTTGTTATAATAAGGTTAGGTAAATTTTTCTAAGTTCCCTTTTGGTGAAAAATTATGAATTTTTACATCAACATTAATGAAAAAAATATATTTTAAACGTATAAGAGAAAATTTTAGAAAGGACTTAATTTTAAATGAGTTCTTGCTAATTGAAACCCGTTTTAACATAAAACGGCACGACATATATATAAAATATATATATAGATATATATATATAAAATATATATATATATATATATATATATATTTATATATATAAAATATATATTTTTTTTTTTTTTTCCAACAAGTCGGTCGTCTCCCACCGAGGCAGGGTGACCCAAAAAGAAAGAAAATCCCCAAAAGAAAATACTTTCCCTCATCATTCAACCTTTCACCCACACTCACACATTATCATGCTTTTGCAGAGGTGCTCAGAATACAACAGTTTAGAAGCATATACGTATAAAGATACACAAAATATCCCTCCAAACTGCCAATATATATATATATATAAAATATAATAAAATATATATATATAATATATATATATATTATATATATAATATAAATTATTATATATATATTTACTGATGTCTGTGAGGAGGCTGGTTTACTGGATGTTTCTTCATGGGCGAACTGTGGTGCACAATATCGACAGGTTGATGAACAGAACGCTTTTTCGCCACATGAATGTATTTATTGAAACATTTCTCCTGCGTTGCAGACTTCTGTCTGATGTAGGCGACATTAAAACTGGGGAGAGTCGAGAAAATGCTTCTCAGATATTTTTTCACCGTTTTTTCACTCATCAGTTGCTAACATCTGTCTATGATGTGGTTCAAAACGACTTTCTAATTGAGGGGGAAGAGGTCACTTGGTGCTGCGTAGGGATCAAGAGTATTAGACCTATTGCCTTCTTCCTCGGATCAAATTTTAATGCCAAATAACTACCCTCCCCCCCCTCCCATTATTGGGGAAATATTTCCACAGTGTAATTCAGCTCTTAGTCCGCTTTCGGATCCGGAGGACATTGAACGGGGTATGACTCCTGGTGTGCAGTCAACAGTTGTTGGTCGCCCACATCTATTATTGGTCGATTCATACTTGCTAGGTTTTCACTAAAACGGCTAATGTTTGACTGTGGTACTCTGTAGATGTTTATCACTGTGAGAGGTTTTTGAAGGTATTTGGATTTGAGTTTAACTATTATACATTCCCCATGTTCATCCCTTGTTCATCACTTGAGGAAGTGCCATTCTGGTGCGCTGAGAATCTTGGTATGCAAGGAAGTGTGGAGGATGGTTTGCATGGAGCGTCAGCACTGCCTGTCGCACCGAAGCAGATCGTGGTTTAAGGACAAGTATATATTTTTATTATTTTCCTCAGAGGTATCATTCTTAGCCACGTCCTCCCCTCTCCTTTTAAGAAAGATGTGTCATGTAATGTCATGTTCATGCTGTCTTCCCCGGGGTTCCTGATCTCTGCACCACACACTTCTTACCCTGACACGCCACTCAACTTCCTCAGAAACCGGTATCACTTTCGGTCAACACCTGGTTGACTGACTCCAGTACCTGCGTTAACCCTGAAACCTTTGATGTCGCTCACCTTCATTCTATGTTGATGCTCCCTGTTTCTCCCACGACGCTGCGTCGATTTCAGGACTGTTTGAGTACTACTAGAGAACATAACTTGAAGCCATAGTTCAAATGACTGCGACACATCCTAAGCTATTCCAATACTGGATCTGACATTCCTTTCTCATTCACTTTACAAGTAACACGTCATCAGGTGACCACTGTCCCTTCACAACGTATTTCTTAGATAGTTTAAGAAATTATTTTTCCCTCCATATGACAACATTTACAGGTTACAGATGAAGGCATTGGCAAACACTCGTGACATAGCATACCACCATAACTGACTCTTGCTTGGTACCCAAAGTAATCATAACCATCACCAATACACAGAGCTCGAGGTTTTTCAACTACTCCGGGTTCATGACATCGCCAAAACCCTTCCAAGTTATCAACAGTGGAATGTAGTATATTGTTGTACGTCATGCAGATAAGGCAGACATTTCCCACATCCGCTCTATCGATAATGTCCTGGTAACAGTACAAAAAATTTTCTTCATTCCGAGGTGTGGATTTTTTCCATCCCCGGGGCCTTTTTCCTTAAATTTTTTTGGGAAGGGGGGGGTTTGGGATTTTATTTTTTCCCCCCAAGGCCCCCCTTTTTAAAAAGGGGAAAATTTTTTTTTTTTTTTTTTAAAAAGGGGGGTTTTTTTGGGGGGGCCCCTTTTTCCCCCAAAAAGGTTTTGGGGGAAAAATTTTTTCCCGGGGCCCATTCCCCCCCCCCCCCTTTTAAAAAAAAAGGGGGCCCCCTTTTCCCCCCCCCCCCTTTTTTTTTCCCCTTTTTTTTTCCCCCCTTTTCCCCCCCCCCCCCCCCTTTTTTTTTGGGCCCCCCTTTTTTTTTAAAAACCCCGGGAAACCCTAATTTTTTTCCCCCCCCAATTTTTTTCCCCTTTTTTTTCCCCCCCCAAAAATTTTAAAATTTTTTTTTTTAAAAAATTTAAGTTTTTTTTCCCCCCCAAAAAAAGGGTTCCTTTTCCCCCCCCCCCCAAAAAACCCCTTTTTCCCCCCCCAAAAAAAAAAAAAAAAAACCCCCCGGGAAAAAAATTTTAAAATTTCCCAAAAAAAAAAAAAGGGGGTTTTTAAGGGATAAAAAAAACCCCTTTCCCAAAACCCCCTCAAAATTTTTTTTAAAAAATTTTTTTTTAAAAATTTTTTTTTAAATTGGGGGGTTTTTTTTTTGGGGGGAAACCCCCCCCCCGGGTTTAAAACCCCGGTTTTAAAAAATTTTTTTACCCCGGGGGGTTTTTTTCCCCCCCGGGGCCCCCCCAAAAAAAACCCCCCCTTTTTTTCCCCCAAAAAAAAAAACCCCAACCCGGGGGGCCCCCCAAAAAAAAAAATTTTGGAAAAAAATTTTTCCCCATTTTAAAAAAAAATTTTTTTTAAAAACCCCCCAAACCTTTTAAAAAAAACCAAAATTTTTTTCCCAAACCCCCCAAAACCCCCCCCCCCCCAAAAATTTCCCCCCCCCCCCCCCCCCCCCCCCCCTTCCCCCCCCCCCCCCCCCCCCCACCGCCCCCCCAAACCCCCCCCCAAGGAATCACACCCTAAATGTTCCCCAAAATTAACCCTTTATTTGGAAAGAAAAAATTTTTTAAAAAAAATTTTTTTGAGTCTTTTTTTCCCAAAAGGGGCCCCCCCCCCCCCCCCCCCAAAAAAAAATTTTTTTTTTTTCCCCCCCCTTTTTGAATTTTCACCTTGTGTTTTCCCCAACTTCGGGGATCTTTTTAAACTTCCTTCAGAACCTCAATGACTATAATCCAGCAGTTACCAAATTCATACCAATTATTGCTCCTTCGTATTTTAAATTTTCCTATTTTTTGTCCTATTTTTTTTTCTTGATACCGGGTTTTTTTACATCTGGGAAAAATTTTTTTTCCCCCAATTTCCCCTTTAGGGTTTCCCCTACCTCTTCTAATACTTGAGTCACACTACTTGTCACTTCATTGACCAGAGAGAGAATTTAGGCTATATCACCAGTGATGGAGAAAGATCAACTTCCTCTTACCTTCATATTCTCACCCTCCATTAGCCCCCTACATCCTTCTCCTATGATTACCTACGATTCCCATATTACTAATTTATCGCTGGCCCAGACACCGTAGCTGATAGCCACTATCTGCTTTCTGAGGCCACTCTTTTATCTGTCACAAATAATGGCGATAATATATAGGAATATGAGAAAATACAAACGATTTCTGGCATAATTCCATTTCCGTTTTAGTTCACAAGAATCTAAATTACATTTAATAGCAGAAATTCCTTTCTCTGGCTGTTTTATAACTATTACACAGTACTTTTTCACGACGACATATGCCACTAACACTGGATTTCAGTTTGTACTCCTCTTTACTGTAGTGCATCCCAAGTCTGTAGGTGTAGTACATAATCTCTATTTATATTCCCCTTCACGTTGGGTATCTAAGCTTCATGTAAAATTTCTGATTTCTTTCTTGCCCACGCATCCCCATTTATCATACATTTTAAATGTTAAGTCTATTCTCTGTGAAGGGTCTCAGTAACTCTCGCGGGAGCCTCTCCTTGTTCTATATAGATCCTTGTCTTACATAGGTCCTTGTCTTATATAGGTTCTTGTCTTATATAGGTCCTTGTCTTATATAGGTCCTTGTCTTACATAGGTCCTTATCTTATATAGGTCCTTGTCTTATAAAGTGGCAGAGTACCATGAAGAGCAAGAGTAGTCTATAATTAAAGAGAGAAATAAAGAAAGGAATAAGAAAAGCAAAGAGGAATTATGAGGCTAAGGTAGCAAGGGATTCAAAGACTAGCCCAAAAGGGTTCTTTCGAGTATACAGAAGATTAGGGACAAGACTGGCCCAATTAAGAGTAACTCTGGTCAGATCACTGACAGTGATAAGGATATGTGTGAAATTCTCAATACCTACTTCCTCTCAGTTTTCACCCAGGAAAATACTAGCGATATTCCTGAAATAATAGATTATGTAGAACAGGATGATAATAAACTATGTACGATTGCGGTAACTAGTGACACTACAAACTGGCAAAGTGCCTGATAAGTGGAAAATGGCGAATGTAATACCTATTTACAAGGCAGGTGACAGGTCCTTACCTTCGAACTATAGACCAATAAGCCTTACCTCCACAGTCGGAAAATTTATGGAATCAATAATTGCTGAAGCAATTCGTAGCCATCTTGACAGGCACAGATTGATTAATGAATTTCAACACGGTTTTACAAAGGGGCGTTTCTGTCTTATGAATTTACTAACTTTTTTCACTAAGGTGTTTGAGGAGGTAGATCATGGTAATGAATATGATATTGTATATATGGACTTCAGTAAGGCTTCCGACAGAGTTCCACACCAGAGGCTATTGAGGAAACTTAAGACACACGGCATAGGAGGAGAATTTTTTTCCTGGGTAGAGGCATGGCTGACAAATAGACAACAGAGAGTTTACATAAATGAGGAGAAATCAGAATGGGGACACGTCACAAGCGGTGTTCCTCAGGGGTCAGTGTTGGGCCCGTTGTTGTTCACAATTTACGTAAACGACATAGATGAGGGAATAAATAGCGACATAAGCAAATTTGCTGATGACACCAAAATAGGCCGTCCAATTCATTCTAATGAGGACACTAGAGCACTGCAGGATGATTTGAATAGACTGATGCAATGGTCGGAGAAGTGGCAGATGCAGTTTATGCTGACAAATGCAAAGTTCTAAATGTTGGACAGATAAATAAACGTGCCTTATATAAACTAAATAATGTAGATCTTAATACTACTGATTGCGAAAAGGATTTAGGAGTTCTGGTTAGCAGTAATCTAAAACTAAGACAACAGTTCATTAGTGTTCGCAATGAAGCTAACAGAATTCTTGGCTTCATAACTAGAAGTATAAATAATAGAAGTCCTCAGGTTGTTCTTCAACTCTATATATCCTTGGCTAGGCCTCATTTAGACTGTGCTGCTCAGTTCTGGTCACCGTATTACAGAATGGATATAAATGCTCTGGAAAACGTGCAGAGGAGGATGACAAAGATGATCCCATGTATCAGAAATCTTCCCTATGAGGATAGACTGAGGGCCCTGAATCTGCACTCTCTCGAAAGGCGTAGAATTAGGGGAGATATGATCGAGGTGTATAAATGGAAAACAGGAATAAATAAAAGGGATGTAAATAGCGTGCTGAAAATTTCCAGCCAAGACAGGACTCGCAGCAATGGTTTCAAGTTGGAAAAATTCAGAAAGGATATAGGAAAGCACTGGTTTGGTAATAGAGTTGTGGATGATTGGAACAAACTCCCGAATACAGTTATTGAGGCTAAAACGTTGTGTAGTTTTAAAAATAGGTTAGATAAATACATGAGTGGGTGTCGGTGGGTGTGAGTTGGACTTGACTAGCTTGTGCTGCTGGGTCTGGTGCAGTGCTCCATCCTTGAGTGGAGGTGACCAGACTGGGTGGGTCATTGGGCTAATCCGGGGGGGTGTCATTGGTCTAATCCGGGGGGAGGGACATGGACCTTCTCCGCATGGGTCAGTAGGCCTGTTACAGTGTTCCTTCTTTCTTATGTTCTTAATACATTTGTTGAAATTAGTCTGGACTGCCCCCTTGTAAGCTGCTCCCCTGGCAAGTTCTGTTGACACAGACACTCTGAAATTAATCCTCTCAGGCTCACAAGTGGCTTATAGGACACATTTCCAGATGCAACTGACCTTGCTAGAAATTCCTAACTACATTCACTGATAAAGGACTGACTAACTTGGTGGTGGAGAATGTCACCAGACACTCTGGACTTCACCCCAACTCTTAGCTCCTTCTGGTCCCTCATCTTCAAGACACCACATGCAGTGAAGGCCTGATTTCAGTTGGTATTAGTGTCCTGCCTGCACTCAAAGCTCCTTGGTTTCAAATTATATTCCCTAAGCTATATTTATGCACTAAGTGACACTAGCTTCCAGACTAATACTTAAGGGGAGATGCCCATAATTATTACCTTATAGTGGGCGTTTGCCCACTTATAACCCATAGCTCAAATGACTCGCCTTCCTCAGAATATCGCCGGCCCGCTATACTTACCTGGAGTTTACCTGGAGAGAGTTCCGGGGGTCAACGCCCCCGCGGCCCGGTCTTGACCATGCCTCCTGGTGGATCAGCGCCTGATCAACCAGGCTGTTGCTGCTGGCTGCACGCAAACCAACGTACGAGCCACAGCCCGGCTGATCAGGAACTGACTTTAGGTGCTTGTCCAGTGCCAGCTTGAAGACTGCCAGGGGTCTGTTGAAATCATCCCCCTTATGTGTGCTGGGAGTCAGATGAAACAGTCTCGGGCCCGCTGACACTTTATTTGTATGGTCTCTTACACGTGCTAGAGAAACCCCTGCTTTTCCATTGGGGGGATGGTGCATCGTCTGCCAAGTCTTTTGCTCGTTATGAGAGTGATTTTCGTAGTGCAAGTTCGGAACTAGTCTCCCTCTAAGGGATTTTCCAGTTGTATATAAAACATTGAATCTCACCCTCCTGCGTTTCCCAGGAATACAGGTTTAGAAACCTCAAGCGCTCCAGTATTGAGAGGTGTATATCTCCGTTATGCGCGCCGTAGAAAGTTCTCTGTACATTTCTAGTCGGCAAATCACCCGCCTTGAAAGGTGCTGATTAGAGAGTGATCAGCAATAATTCGCAGCCCTAGATAGAACATGACCTGGAAGAGTGTACATCATGGCATGGCCTCCAAGTTTTGAAGGCTCTCATTTATCCATCTGCATTTTTCTAGCAGATGCGATTGATACACATGTGTACTGGATCCTTGAAGGTGATATCCTCCGACATAATCACTCCCAGGTCTTTGAGTACGTTGTGTCTTCGTGCTAGCTATTTTGTAGTGCCAGAATTTGGTAGTATAACTCCCTGATGAATCATTTACGTTCCTCATGTTTACCATAGAACTAGATAATTGAAATTCTTTCCCATCGTTTGAAATTCATATTGTTTTCAGCAGGCCCACTGAAAGATTTGGTTGATTTCCGCCTGGAGCCTTGCAGTGTCCTGCAATGGAAGTACACTGTCATCAGATTCGGGTGTCATCTGCACAGGAAGAACACGGTTGCTGTGGGCTGACATCCTTGCTCTATGTCGGATATGAGGATTGGAGGAACAGATGAGCAACTGTACCTGTGGCCTTGGTGGAACAGGAGCTTTTCCACCGAAGCTCTGAACCCTCGGACTTTACTCTGTTGACGAATACTCTCTGTTTCTGTTAGTGAGTGAAATTAATAGATCCACGATCCGACTTTATCCTGATATTCCTTTAGCAGCATGTTTGTGCGCTATTACGCAAGGTCACAACTTGGTCGAAGGCTTTGGCAACGCAGTGCTGTAAATAGATTACAGTCCGATCATTACTTTTGTCTTCTAGTACATTTGGACCTGTCTGAGAGTATGATCAATAGAACTGAGTACACAGACAAGGAGCGACCTGTTCTAAACCCAAGTATGCGCGCTGGGGTTGTCGTAACGATGTGTGTTTTATCTAGCTGGTTGGTGATCTTGCTTCCTAGGACCCTTCAAAATTTTTAATGATATGGCGATGTAGGTGGCTAGTTGGTCTGTAGTTCTTTTGCTGGTTGCTTTACTGCCCCATTTGTGGAGTTGGGGGCTATGTCCTGTTGTATTTAGTAACTGAGGGAACTACCCCCGTGTCCATTCTCCCCTCTCCATAGGATGGAAAAGGCTCGAGATAGGGGCTTCTTGCAGAGTACTATGCTGAACACAGAGTTCCATGATCTTGCCCTGGGGCAGAGTGCATGGTCATGTCATTTATCGCCTGTTCGAAGTCATTTGGCGTCAGATAACAACGGATTGGCATTTGTTATACAAATTTTGTGGCTCTCCTTATCCACCCTTCCCATAAAAACTTCATTTTTGATCTTCGACTACTCAGACATGGTTAGCGGCTTCTGCTAAAAACTGAGTCATATTTAATTGAGTAGCTCACATCAGTTTTCCTTGCTGCATCTGTGTAGACCCATGCATGTTAAGTAGTGCCCAATACTGGAGACTTGTTCTCGATTTGATTATGTGCTAGGAGAAGAAAATACTTTTTGTTTCTTTCGATTCTATTTATGGCTTTTAGATCTTCTTCCGCGATTCTACTCGCTAAAGAATTCATTTAGCTTAAGTTCGATGCTTGCTATTTCTCTGAACCATGTCTCCCTACGCATATTCAGATATATTGACCACATTTAGCCGCTCTGTTATTCTTTTCCCTCGCCTGGGTAAAGGGGAGCGCCTGTCTCTTCGACATTTTACATCTACTCCTCCTTTTTCTAGAGAATAAGCCTTGTGCTACATCAGAGTGCCACCGAGTTTAATCTGTTCTAGCATAAGTTGGTGGTCCATGTGTTGCTTAGTAGATCATCCCCAAGTCTTAGATCGTTTAGGAACTTGGTTTACTTGTCCCCACTTTATGTTTTTGTTTATTGAATTTTGAATTTGGTGATCTCCCTCTTGACATCTCATTTTCTGAGTCGTCTGGGGCACCCACGCATGTACATGAACTGAACCTCAATAATGTTGATGATCTGAGTATAATTGTTTTTCATGATATGGAGTAGACATTTCTATCAATCAAGATCATCATTGTTTAGTGAGAGATGAGGTCTAGTGTAGTTCTCCCAGTCACAGTAGCTCTCGCAATATTTGCGGTTTAATGAAAATTTGTGCAGAGATTTAAAATGCTCGTGTGAGTGTGAGTTTCATCAGAGCATGCCTCCAGGTGTTTTTCACTGCAACAATATTATTTGGCTATATTCCTCCATTTAAGGTGCCTTATGTTGAAATCCCCCAGGAGCACAATGTTGGGCAGCAGGAGCTCCGAAAGATACTCCAGAACAGTGGTCAATTTTTTAACGAGCTGTTCCTGGAATTGCTGGGATGATGCATCCGATGCTTGTAGACTACCACAATGACTAGGGTTTGGTTCTCGACCTATTACTGCTAAAACTTCCACTACATCATATTAGGCATTAAGCAGTTCTTGAGCAAACAAAGTGACTCTGCAATGTACAGGCCAAGCTGCCCCCCGCCTTTTTCATGTTTTTCCCTTTCTGTCCACATCTGTAAGGTGTTGTAACCTGGGATCCATATTTCGTTGACCAAGTGATCCATTATGTGGGTTCTCAGTAAAAGCCAGCGAACAAATGCCTTTGCTCTGCAAGCAGTCCACGGAAAAGGTATTTGTTGTTTGTTGCTGGCTTTAGAACCCTGTATATTTGCAAAAGAAGAATGTTATCGGACTGTGTATTGTTGGTACTGGTGGTGGAATTTTTTATTCCCGTCATTAGTATCAGTATCTTTGGTTTGGAGTGTGAGCCATCGACTGGAGCGTTCCACACCAGGAATGACTTGGATTTGTGTATCGATTCCTGCCATTTCCTGCCATTTTTTTTTCTACCTGGCACTAAAAACCGCTCCCTCTTGAGTGGCTGTGGCTACCCAGGTTTTCCATGGCCTGGATGTTTTGTATCTTTTTGTCCCCTTTAGATGGTATAGCCTGGCAATTTATGATTACATGCACAGTCTTTCCTGTACTGAAGAAGGTACACATTTCAGGTGGAAAAAACAGAGCTTACAGGAAGGGAGTTTGCACTTTCCTGTTGTCAAATGGGACATGGCATTTTCTTAGGGTGGTCATAGTTGCATGTCCCATCTTTTTGTTTCCAGATTTCCATGCAGCAGAAACCAAGTGCATATGTTTGTGCACAGGTCTATGGTTTCCGCTCGTTCCTTTGTTTCTATGACTGTAAATCACCACTGATTGGTTCATGTTATCCCTGTTCTTACTTATCTATCCCCCGTAGCACCAACAATGGATGCTCCCACGCGCATTGTTTTTTGGTAATTTATCCTAGACTAGTTGCTATTTAGTCCTCTACTGTTTGCGTATGTTCCATGCGGTAAGATTTCTAGTTTTTGCAATATTGGTTTTTAACTTATCTTTTGACTACCCTAGTTCCCTACTATGCGGCTCTGTACCCCTAGGAGGGTCATTTTATAAGAGCTTGGCTCCATCCAGGCGTCAAATCCCGACTTTATCCTGGACAAAATCACCAAGCTTCACCATTACGTCTCCAGGAGCGAGTATCTACCAGCTAGCACCTAGTTAGCTGTCCTCCCATGAGACAGCACCTCCACTTCTCCATTAACTGTACTCCCAGGAAAGCACCTCCACTTCACCATACTGTCTACCAGGACAACGCACTATCAGCCCCACATTTTACTGACTACACAAGGAAAGACAACACCCCACCTTACAGTTTGGTGACTACATGGCCAGTATCAAGGCAGTACCATTCAGCCCAGACTTTTTGGATGTTCCCATCTGTTGTAGAAAGACTTCCAGTTTCTCAAGAAAAGGCAGCTATTGTATTACCTGGAGAGAGGTTCCGGGTGGTCAACGCCCCCGCGGGCCACGGTCAGTGACCAGGCCTCACGGTGGATCAGAGCCTGATTCAACCAGCTAGTTTGCTGGCTGGCTGCCACGCAACCAACGTAACGAAGCACACAGCCGGCTGATCTGGATACGACTTTAGGTAGCTTGTCCAGTGCCAGCTTGAAGACTGGGATGGCCAGGGGTCTGTTTGGTAATACCCCCTTAAGTGTGAGCTGTGAAGGCAGTTTGAACAGTCCTCGGACCACCTGCACTTATATTGTATGGTCTCTTAAACGTGCTATTGACACCCTGCTTTTCATTGTGAGAGGCTGATGGTGCTCTGTCGTGCCAAGGAGCCTTTTGCTTTCGTAGTGAGTGGATTTTTCGTGTGCAAGTTCTCGTACTAGTCCCACAAGGATTTCATCCAGGTGTATATAATCATGTATCCTCTCCACCTGACGTTTCCAGGGAATACAGGTTTTAGGAACCTCAAAGCGCTCCAGTAATTGAGGTGTTTTATCTCCGTTAAATGCGGCCGTGGAAAGTATCTCTGTACATTTCTAGAGTCGGCAATTTCACCTGCCTGGAAAGGGACTGTTTAGTGTGCAGCAATAAATTCCAGCCTAGATCGAACAAGTGCCGCTGAAAGAGTGTTCCATCATGGGGGCTTGGCCTCCCTAGTTTTGAAGGTTCTCTTATCCACCTGTCATTTTTCTAGCAGCATGCGATTGATACAATGTTATGGTCCGTTGAAGGTGAGATCCTCCGACATGACACTACCCAGGTCTTCTGTGCGACGTAGCGCGTTTCGCTGCTATTTTGTGGCCAGAATTTGTTTTGTACTCAGATGAAGAATTTAATTTCACTCATGTATTACCATAACTGAGTAATTGAGTAATTGAGGTAAATTGTGGGTAATAGTGAGTAATTGTGGTACTAAGCTTTTTGCGCTTTGACTTTTTTGTTCTTTTAATATTACGTAGTACGTGTCGTGCAAGGCCATGGGAAAAGAAAAGCACTGGTATATACTAGTAACACGCGTAGCTAGCAAAAAGAGTAATTACAGAAGCGTTATGAAAGCAACAATTTTGTGGATCACACTACACGAACGGCTCCCCGCCAGTCATGATCACAAACAACTTGAGTCCATGACCAATAGGTAGAAGGGATGGAAGCGCAGGTCTGGGGCGAGGGGAACGCGTCAATAACACACCCAACGAGCTCAAGATCGCTACGCACACGAACCTACCAACCCGGGACACGCTCCGCTGAAGCATTGGCCACCAGCCACAGAGAGAAGAAAGCGATTGGGAGAAAACGTCGTGAAAACACGGACGAATAGTCATATCAAAGAGAGTGTCAGAATAATGGTCGAGTTAAGGTAACTGTAAATTAATACTGAAGGTGTTTTCAAAATTGATTCCCATCTCCCCCCCCCATACACACAGGGAACAAAGATAACTTCGTAACACAAACTAGAGGTTATTTGTCTGAAATATTAGCCAGTAATGTCCACCACTATCATAATTATAAGTTATTAAAGGTGATAACCATGGGAGCAAAGATTTCTTCCCGCCTTCCTTCCTGCCCTAAAGAAAAACAGAAATGCAGATTAATAATACACAGATTTGCAAAAGCTTTGACCAAGTGCGGATCACGACGTAACAGCGCACGAAAATGCACGTGCTGGAAGGGAATATGACTGGTAAAGTGGGAGATGGATCTTCAACTTTCTAGCTACCACCAATCGAAAAACGCGCAGATGCAGTTCAAAGTTTAAAAGCGAAGCTTGCCATAAGTGTGCGAAGCTCCCTTTCCACAATTCGAGAGTGCACTCGCGCGCCCATGCCCGATTCTCATCCTCACATCAAGCCATAAAAACACAAGATGATAATCCACAGGCACCCGTATCATCCTTGCAGACGATACTAGGATCCTGCATGAGACTCATCTAACTGAGGAACAAACGTGTTTATACCTCAAGAAGACAATAAACCAAGCTTTCATTGGGCAACGGAAAACAAAATGATGCTCAATGAGGATAAATTCCAACACCATCCGCTAATGGGAAAACGTAGGAGATCATCACTAGAACAGAGTACACTACAAACTCTGATCACACAACAGAAGCGGAAAAATATGTGAGGGACCTGGAGTGTAATGTATGAGGATTCTCACAGGATTCAACAGGGCCACGATCACAACATGCAAAGAAAATTACAGGATGGATAACGAGAACAATTCAAAACGAGAGATGCCAAGCAATGATGATCCTTTTCAAACACATTGCACTCTCTAGGCTGGAATAACAGTTGCAACACCAACATCTCCCACAGATTTTCCTCATTTGCGGTACATAACCCCAAAAACACTTCTCTGTTTTTAATACTGCATGTATTCTAGAGAGACTTGAATATCAGACACAAGGAGCGTGGACACGACAATTTCCACAAAATTGACAATTTATATCTCCATGTTGGAAGCCCGTTCTTGTTTGACTGACCACAGATCTACTCACAGCTTCATAATGATTTGAATGGTTGATTTACTGTAATCTACTAGCAACACGCCTTGAATAAATAACTATTAATAACTTCATAAATGAAGCTCTAGCTATTTGTATTTCTGTTTCAAACTGTTTTCTGTATATTGGCCAGCTTACCGTCAACGTACTTTCCGATTTTTACTAGTTTGAAGTTTATAAAGGCGCCTACCCTACTAAGCGGGAATGAAAGAATTGTCTATTGCTGTGGGGCTTGATAGAGACGACATACCGCTGTACATCGAGAAAGCCTCTATGAATCTTTCATTCCACAGGCCAAGTATTTTGGAGACACTAGGGCACCGGCGCCGTAGCTCCTATCACGCTTTGTCACCAGGTGTCCATTCCAAGAATTTGGGAGAACTAGAGCGTCTCTGCTCACATCCCTGCCAGCCTTGTGTTCAGCGTACTGGATTGCACTCTCCAGAGAGTTAAAGAGAGAACCAGAGAGTGTTGCTGCCTATATCACAAACCCTACAATCGAACGCTAAGTTAAGAGATCCTAGACTACATTATTAGCATATCTAACAAGGTTACCTCAATAATCCTAATATAGTTAGACTGAAACTGTTATAAACCTACTATACCTTCCTGTGAAGGGTAAAAATTTATCAGTCCAAATACGAACAGTTTGCGCTACCCTTTACCAACTAGTGTGTATGAGTATATATGTATTCATTGTATATGTGGGATCCCTGCAAAGGTCAAACGGTCTACATCCGAAAAATGTTAGGGCTTACTACAGCTATCATACAGTGATGAACCCTCTGTGAATATTTTGAGGGACCAAATAAGTTTCCAATGAACATTGAATGAGAACGTACCTGCAGCCTCAGTCAGTAGACACTGCAACCTGTTTGTAGAGAGAACTACAGGCCTGTTATACCATGTAACAGTGTACTTGTATGAAATAGAAGATTTTACTTCAAGCGTCTGGTCTTCGTTGGGGGCTCGTGCAAACATCCCTAAGATAGAACAGAAATATACCATGGTAGGAGAAATTCCTATTAAACCAGCTGGTCAGGTGGTTAAGCAAACACTGGCCGTGATTTTAATGAGGCTCAGATTGTTGGGTTTGAGTCCCAGCCGTTTTTATTACTTGATTCATTATTTTTTCTTGCATTTCTTTCATTTGACGTCTTTGATAGGATGACTCGTTTTCTTTTAATATGTAAAAGAAAATCTTCTCAGTTTAAGGAGGATAACAACACAGTATGAAACGAAACCTTGAACTCATTTTTCCCATATACCACTCTCTTGTTCACCTAACTTAAATAACTGTACACGAGCGATAGGTCAACCGAATGGGGGTATCCATACTGCGGAAAAGTTGAACGCGGACACCTAGTGGAAATAAGATTATACATTCCATCTACTTTCTTGGGTTACACTGGTTGACTAACCTCCCCAAGTAAAAAAATCCGAATAATCTTATCTGACATCAGCTTAAAAAATCGTGAACTTGGAACTCTCAGTCGTTTGCCTTTACAAGGTAATTCAAACACTTCCCTATCAAACAACACTCGTAGCTAATTAGAACAGACAAATATCTTAGTAAAGAACAAGGAAATTTAGGGAGCAGGATCACATTCTTCCTTGATCATTTTTATAAAAAAGATCAACATTCTTCCTTGTCATTATTTTAAAAAAATTTCTTATACCTGCTGTCCCCGTCACCTAGCAAGACCGTAGGTACCTGTCCTGGGCATGGGTCTTAAGTTGACGAGTTGGCCCCGTGATTTGTGTAACGTAACGCTCTTGCTGACTCACAAATTGAATGTTCCTGGTTCGATCCCCGCAAGATGAAAATACTGACATGTTTCCCCAACACCTGTTGTCCCTTTCACCAAGCAAGCATATGTATCTGGGTGTTTGTTCGACTGCTGTGAGTCGCATCCGGGGGATCAAAGATAAAAGGACCCCAATGTATTATAAGACAGTGCATCGATGACGTACTAACTTTCTTCGGTATCCTGGGTGTTAACCCTCCGGGGTGAAAATTCCGAACAAAAATCCTATTTATCTTTAGTGAAATGTTAAAAGAGGCGCCAGCTAATAAAGGAGACAACTAGCAGTCGTTTCATGTGTAGCTCACAACAGGATCATCTACATGAAACTACTACATCAACATTCATGAAAGGAATCTAGATATATTATATAATTCCCATCTGTCTTTTATAACGAGAGAATTGTATATTAAAATGCTTGTGGCACATTAGTAAAACGTAAAGACCTACAGTTTATCCTTTTTTATATGCACACTCACACCCATCCTTCCTGGGCGGTAGTCGAGGGATTGCAGAGGTACATAAATGGGTCCAGGGACAGGGGCAGCAAAATTTTGATAGCTGACCAACAAGTTAATGTAAATATATACATGTTTATATCTGGTTCAGAATCGTACTGACATATAATATGCAATCATTAATTATGTCCAGATGCGTCGTAAGGGGGGGGGCCCCGGGGCCCGCCCCGGGTGACACACCCATTAGGGGGTGACACTTTCGAGCCTCTAATTTAAGGTGACACTATGCCCAAACGAGTATGCACCAACCTAAGAGAAAGAATCCTTCGTTTCTATATAGTCTCTTATACATTTAACAAAAGACAAATAAAGTCTATACTATAGGGAAAAATCATCGAATTTTGATGATGTGATAGATGATTTAGTCATAATTGAAGGCAAGAAAAAGTAATGATCAGATTCATTGAGGTGTGACCAATATTCAAGTCAAATCGGAACTAGTGTTTCTCTGATATTGCAATGTTTCTTTTTATTTTTTTTTTATTTTTTTTCCATGTTGACGATGAATAAATGTAGGATCAGTAATGGCGCTGTAACTCAAACGTGTATTGAGTTGCTTCCTCAGTATTACTACGATTATTTATTTTTCATCATTAATAAAGTTGATAAGTATTCTCCTGTTCGGTTTATGGTCCTTAAATGTTCTCATAGCTAAACAATTAGACACTGGTCGATGCAGAATTGATATAACTGGATGTTTACCACCCCCACTTCCCCCCAGCCTTTGAATTTCATGGGGTACACCAAAGCTGCTGGGGGCCCCGAGAGACACCAACTCTAGCGAAGCCTCTATCATGTCTCTCCTCTCTCGTTCTCTCATCTCTCTCTCTCTCATCTCTCTCCTCTCTCTCCTCTCGTCTCATCTCCCTCTCTCTCTCCTCTCTCTCTCACTCATCCTCTCTCACACACACACACACACACCCACACACACACACCAAACAAAACCAAAAAAACACAACACCACACACACACACACTCCACACACACACACACGCACAGACCACACATAAGACACATCCACTTTCGGTAAGCTTTATTACAGTTACAAAGTTAGGATATTTTTCCAGAATTGTTTGTAATATGCCACATTTCTGAGTGAGATTCTCTGAATTCACTAATTTTATCGCATTCCAGCGCACAGTAACTCAAGGTGTGACAATTGTCCATCAGGAAAAGTTTACATTTCGTAAACCCAGCCGGAGCTGAATGGTAGTGACATCTAAGAGTCTACTTATTTTGTTGGATGCACCATAGACAAGTGGCTCCTCCTGCTTGATAGAATGATAGTACGCTGCCATTGGTTGCAATAAGTCTAAATTTACCGATTTTATTGAATTAATAGTGATTTTAATCTTTTCTTCAATATGTAGCGAATGTTTTTTCTGATTGACTTCAAAATATTATTGACAGTATTATTGATTTATTTTGAGATTAGTCAGAATAAGTACAAATTTGAAAATTTTACCTGAAATATTTAAAGAACTGGATTATGTGGAAATCAGATTCGATTAACTGAAAAATTCTGTTCGGGCTTACAAAATTCTATTTAAAATGGCATTAATTAAAAAACAGTGTTATCACTCAGAACAGTAAATTCAGTTTGTCCAATTTTTTCCATGTAATAAAGTAATGGAACCCCGTCTTATGATCAGCTGAAAACATTCTGTAACTCAATAAGAAAATTTTTGATTATAAAATTTTGAGAGTTGTTAATGGTGTAACGTCATATAATGGCAAATCTTATCAAATTGTTTTTAAAAACCACCAAACAAAATAATTATACAGGATACAGAGAATTCAAAACAATTGCAGCTGCAAATAAGAAAAAAACAAAAATATTAAAAACTTTCCGTTTTTTTTTTCTAGCGTTTTTAAATTTTTCTGAATGAGAGAAACTGTTTAATACTGGACGACCCATGCCGGAGTCGTCCCTCAGCTCCAGGATGCTCGAACCATCAAGGTTTTCTTTAATATTTTCAGAACGGCTTTATTCAACGGCATCACAATTTAAACTCTGTTTAAATTGTTGTGTTAGAGCAATTTGACATGAAGCAGGTTTCTTAACTCAATTTTTATATAGACCTAACGAAATTAATTCCTTTAGATTCGCTGTACACATCTTCTTCTTTGACTATTGCAGGGTATCACAGACACATTGACTGATGTTCTTATAGGTTATAATTCATATATATCCACCTGCATGTGATGGAGGTAGTGTTGGTGATTGGTGGTGGTGGTTATGTTGGTGAGTGATGGTGTGGTAGTGTTTGAGGTGGTGGTACGTGTAATGATATTTGTAGTGGTACATGTAAACATTTGTTCATACATACATTAAATGCAATACAGAAGACACATTAATAAAACATACGAAAAACGTAACATGCACATATCCCCCAATCATATACATATGCACATATATACGTATTCACAACATACTCAAACACACAAATAAATGTATAAGCTTACATCTGCACAAAATCCACATACGTACTGAATACATATGAAAATGCACAATTTTTCACATAAATTCATACGCAGAAACATACACACACAAACACACCACATACATGGTTTATATTTGTTGGCACTGGAATGTTATGGTGATGCTTCAGTATTTCTTTTACGTGCTTTAAGGTAGAGGCGGCTGAGATTATAGAACACGGGGATCCCTTTCTCGGATCACGCAACGACGGAAAAACATCTAGTTAATAAACATCATATGGCAGTGTATCATCGGCTGTGTTAACCTATATATGGTTGAAGGTTGAGTGTTACTTCAACTCCGCCTCTCTCATACCAGGGCCACTTGCCAGAGTCACTCTCCTCTTTTAACCACGGTGGTTCTATCGAACCTGCTCTTGAAATTATGCATGGAAACTTGCCTCCCACCAAAACTTCGTAGAGATCATTCCGTTTCCCCTTCACACTCAGAGACGTGAAGAAAAACCTCTTCAATCTCGTTTTCCGCCTCTACAAACTTGTCTCTGTATATCATGTCTCCCCACCCAGTTTATTCAGTTCTCCAGAGTAGTTAGATTAATTCCGTCAGCTTTAACTCATGGCTATACCAGAGTTCTGGAACTAAATTCATTAAATACTCCGTCTGCATTTTTTTCCAGCTTATTTATACATTTTTGCCTCAGAGGTGTGATACATTGTTTTGTTGCATACTCAAGAAGGATCTTACCTATATAGTCAAAGTTCCTTAAGACTACATTCATATATTTGTTGAGTGACCATTAACAGTAGACATGAGTTGTTATGTGTGCGTGATGTTGTAGTGTATGTATGTGTATATGCATGTATGGTGTACATATGAAGTACGGGTGTGTAATAACACTGAATAGTAATAAATTATCAACCAAAGTCTGATACTGAAATCTCCTCAGCTGTTTACATGTAGATGATTTTAAGGGTTGGTCTAAGCGCGCAGTGGCTGCCCCTTTATTCTTAAAGTCAATCTAGACAATACTGTTACTAAATAATTCGAAAGTTGCCAAGTGGAGACACACACACACACACACACACTACACACACAACACACACACACAACACACACACAACACACACACACACACCACACACTACACACACACACACATACACCCACTACACCCACACACGACTCACGAATCGTTAATGACACGATTGGCCAACACAACATACACGGTCGGGTTAGAACCCGCGGTTAGAATCGCGGGTTCTAACCCCTCCCGTGAATTGTTTGTTTCACACACATAAATTCCTACATATAAAAACATCTAACAAAACAAAATCCAGACCTCTGTGTACCCCGACCTTTAACATTTAAGTCTTAAAAAATAAGCTAGTGTAAGTGGCTTAGGTATGAGCCTTGTACACTTAAATCAATTAAAAAATTAGAGGACGTGGCAGCAAAGGGTCTCCCCAGGACACGAACAAAAATTTGTAGCAAAATAGTAATCTAAGATAAAATATTAGTTGTTTTTCATATAGGTCACAATCATGTGGTGTGAAAATTGTGTATAATCGAGATTATGTGATTGTATTACAATGTTGTTTAATATAGTTTATCTTCTTCTTATCTCATTCTCAAACGATTATATAAGTATTCACTAGCGTCATTAAGATTTGGTGGTTATAATAATGAACCAAAGAAGAACACAATTTAGTCTTTAGGTATGAACCATGAATATAGCAAATATTGCATTTAAGGTAATGAACCCATTGAATATAGCAATAATTGCTTTAAGGTAATGAACCATGCATATATCAATATTGCATTTAAGGTAATGAACCCATGAATATTAGCAATATTGGGATTTAAGGAAATGACCATGAAATATAGCAATATAGATTTAAAGGTAAGAACCCTGAATATAGAACAATATTGATTTAATGTAATGAACCATGAAAATAGCAATATTGATTTAAGGTAATGTAACATTAATATAAGCAAAATGCATTTAAAGTGGTAATGATCCAAGAACGAAGGAATAATGGTCTAAGTGAAAAAAAAAATAAGAAGGTGGCAATTTTGATGTTGTTTTTAACTCCCAAACTTTGCATTCACTCATCTTTTCTTTGCAAGACAACAGAAAAGAATAAGGTGGATGTTCCGGGACTTTGATGATGAAACTCAAAATAAAATATTCCTGGCCATAAAGGTTGCTAACACTGTTGTCTAGGGGATATTAAATTACTCTGAAAACAACATCAAACCTTGGGCTAGCTGTACTCGTATAATAAACAAAGTTAAATTATTATTGGGAAGGAAGGAAACAAGTACCACCTAAAAAAAAATATACATAAATTAGTAATAGTAACTTACATACCAACTACAATCTAACTCCAAAATCCAACCACACTCCAGATCAACATTAACTCACTAGCAAACTGCTACTAATAAGGTTAAACCAAAATAAATTAACGATTTATTGAACAGGGAGCCTCTATAAGCACCCCCCCCCCCTTCTGCATGGCTACCTAGCCTACAGTGGAAACGTTAAATTACACTCCAAAAACACAAGGACCTGTAAAATAAAAAAATAAAATTTTACCATACTAAGTTCGCTTTACAAATAAAAACTGAGAGCACTTAAAGACAAACACCAACAGGATATACGCTATCAAAATTACTTACTCAAAAAACCTACCGCCCAAACATGAGACTCCAACCCTGTGACGCACCCGTGTCGTACAGAACTAAACACACCACTCCTCTTCTCCTGTCCTGGTCACAGCCTGACAACAGGAATAAAAAAGTGTTCGCTACAGGGAATAATACACGCACAACCATCAATAATCACACGGAAAATGCATATATTGGAGGCGTATTTTATATATATTATTACAGTTAAACTCTTTAACAAATGGCAAACATAATTCATCTCTTAGAATCTCTAAGCCTAACGCATATAACCCATATAATAGTATAACATTGATATCTGTCTCTGATAAATTGTAGTCAGCAGTACATCGTGTTAACTAGGTTTGGGAACCATCAGCACACCAATTATGAACCCAGATAATATTCTGAGATTTCCTCTAAGAACAGTCTTACTACGGAGGACACAATGGGAGTTGTAGCACAGTTTCTTTCTTAAAATAATTAGAAATGAACAGTTTATTTTTCACCAAAATTAGCTCAGATTGTAATTATTTTAATCGAGAAAGAGAAAATTATGGCATTAGGTCCATTTACTGTTTCATGCAAGAATAAGGGAACTGATTAAATTAGTGACTGAGTTAGTCGGGACAAGGGTAAGGAGATGTTAAATAAAGGAGGAAACGATGGAGGAGGATACCTGGGAGAGAAGGGAAAATGAAATGAAGAATGAAAGATTTTCAAGTCTATGTAAGACTGCGGGGGAGAAGGCAAACATAAGGTAAACTCAGTGACATTAATCATGCACTAGCAGACGTTTGAGGTGTGGTTTACACTCTGGTGATTATGATCCTTGTGTCTCAAAGTGTATATATCTTTATCTGAGATGTTTCTCACCTGTTTGTATAGTATAATCTGAAATGTATCTCACCTGTGTTATAGAGTCTTATCTGATGTATCACGCCTGTGTTAAGTGTCTTACCTGGGGATGTCTCACCTGGTGTGTAGCCTAAATATAGATTGTGTCCCCACCTGGTTAAAGTGTTAACTGTGAGATGTGTCTCACCTGTGTTATAGTCTTACATGTGGATGTGTCACACCTGTGGGTTGTAGCCTTAAACTGAGAGGGATCACACCTGTGGTTTATAGTTTTTAAAAAACTGTTATGTCTCACCTGTGTTATATGTCCTTACCTGCGATTCACTCACCTGTGTTATAGTCTTAAATGAGAAGGGGGGTGTCAAAACTGTGCTAGTATTATCTCACCAGAGAGTTGTGGCATACCTGAGGTGTCAAGTTTTCCTGAGATTGTGGCTCCCTGAGGTATTTGTGGCTCACGCTGATGTGTTGTGGCTCACCTGAGTTCGAGGTATATCTGAGATGGTTTGTGGTTCACGCTTGAGATACTTGTGAGTCACCGAGTGTAGTGGCTCAACCTGAGGTGACGATGTTTACCTGAGATGTGGTGCTCACCTAGTGTGTTTGTGGCTCACCTGAGATTTGAGGCTCACCTGAGGTGTTTGCGGCTCACGCAGAGGTGTTGTGGCTCACCTTAGTGTTTAGTGCTCACCGTCAGGTGCTGAGGCTCACACTGAGTGTTGGAGGCTCATCTGATAGTGTTGAAGACTCACCTGAGATTTTGTGCCTCCGGCTGAGATGTTGTGGCTCACCTGATGTTTTGTTGTTCACTGAAGGTGTTGTTTCTTCAACTTCTTACACATGTTAAATATTGCACATGGTCTGAAAATTATCATTCGTAACACTCGAGCTTCACGATCGTCTAGCTACTCACTGGTAAGGTGCTATCTGGCAACACCCTTAATAAACTACAGAGGTCAAGTTAATGAGATATAAAGTTTATTCGTTTTTAACCCTTCCTTTGTTATCTAATATTCATTTTACTCAACAAGCATTCCCTCATATTTATATAAATATAATAAAATATATATATATATATATATAATATATATATATATATATAAATATATATATTATATATATAAATAAAAATCATATTATATTTACAAAAAATTTTGGAACATATTACCCAGTAACATTGTTTATTAACAACACCGACGCCATTTTCTCTTCTCACAAAGGCAGAGTGGGTCCCAAAAAAGATGAAAACACTATACCCACACTCGCTCCAACATCGTCTTGCCAGGAGGGGCTCCATACTACTTCCTTCAAGAGTATAGGCAATGTACTTCCAAGTCTCCAGGCCTCCAAAAGACCGCTTAACCCATCTCCCTGAATCCCTTTATAAATGTTACTTTACATTGGCTAACTCTCGCAAACAGCACATTATGTCAAAAACCATTTGTCTCCTACTCAATAAAACGCTTCACACATGACACGATTACTGGAAGTCCAAGTCCCTTCGAACAAGAGAACTGCTTCAACCCCACTCCCTCGCAACCTTTCCTAGGACACCCCTACGCCGTCTTTTCTCCACTGCATATTCATACGCCTCCAAAGTCATCCAAATTTCCCCTTTCCTCTCTAAATGTCCAGAAACACGCTCAACAACCCTTCTACAGCCCTGTGATAATACTTTTAATAATCCACACCTCCAATTTCCAAGCAACAAATTGTATGCATAATATTCACGGAGATACAGATTGCCCTCGGACGATGACATTTTTTTTTTTTTTCCACTGCTCTCCAGTCTTTCTCTTATTGTGCAGATAATCCCACCCCATACGTTCATACCAGAACATAAGAGCTGATCATCATATGTGCATCGTACACCGCACACCATTCCTCCTTCGTCCGCTAGTTACATCTCGTTTTTTTTTCATTGAATCCATCCATTCTCTGACAAGTTCAAACTCCCAAATTATCTGACACATTCACTCTTCTCTACTCCATCCCACCAATCTGAGTAGTCGGTATAAAATTGCCTAAATATTTTGTTTCCCTAATCACTTTGCTCTTTCCATGGTTCACTTTCAATTACCCCCTTTTCACATACCCTAAAAAGCCAATTTGTCGGGGGGGGGGGAGGCAAACTATTTCAACTTCTGTTCCATGGGGATTAGTCTTCCAAAAGCCAGTGTCAATAGGAAAAAGCAATCATTGAAATTCCAACTTTGTCTTCGATTCGTTATCCCCAAAATCCCTCACACGCTCCGCCCAACACCCCAATAATCACTCTCTTTCAAGCTCGCTATAAATATATTAAAAATAACCATGTGACATAGACTCAATTCCTGTTTTACTAAGGCGTACTTTAACAGGGAAAAATTTCTTCCCTGTTGAACCTACTGAGGCCTCCACATCCTCGAGAACCTTAACTGCTTTGCAATACCCTACCACCTATTCCATACATTTGCAACCATCATGTTCCCCTTACCACCCCGATCCACCCCTATCATTTGCCTGTTTTTCAAAATACATCAGATACAAAAACACTTCTATCCCTTTATCTACTGTCACTTATATGCACTGCTGCTCTCTCCTTACCCACAATTCTTTAAATAATTTCTCTACCATTAAGTATACCTTCCAATGCTTATTTAGAGTAAATATTCTATGACACCTCCTGTTGTCCCCTTTCCTTTATACAAAGGACCCGTTTCAAGATCTCTAAACCAGGTACGTTTACCTTCTCTCTTTCATACATTTATTAAATATAAAGCTCACCCAGTTCCAGAAGTATATCTTCATCTGCTTTCTCAACATTCATATTTTTAACTCCATAATCCCACCAGCATATACCCCTTTTCAATTTAGTTTACAGCCTCTCTCGCACCTCCCCAATACTCACACCAGTTACTTCCTTTGCTCCAAAAGGGTGTTTAAGAAGTGTTACCTAAGTTAATAAGTAGAAGTAGCAAGACATACCTGTTTCTTACTTGTTTAATGAGACGAAAAAAAATAAAACCATCATACTACCATTATGTAAAACAAATTTTTTTTATTTTATTTAAAACATTATAAATTACAAATGTTGTAAAAATGTTCAATAACGTCACAAATATAGTATCAGTACAAGAACACTCAGAATCATAGAACCACAGAGTGCAGAAGAAAAATTTGAAACCAAATACAAAATAGAAATGTTGATAACAAACACGCAAGATACATATATACCATGTAATGAACACAACATTAACCACAGATAAAATATCTGACATACACCACAAAACTATTGGGGGCAGCCCCCCCCCCATTAAAACCATCCTATAAATACATCCACATCATTCGCACACTTGATCACAGGAGCAAGTGATCAAACAATAATTTTATATGACGTTTATATATATATGCAAAACTTAAAAACAAAACTCAAGCATTTAATTCTAAAACATGACTCCATAACAAAAATAAAACATTATACAAATTACACGATCACCTAAATCACAACAACTGCAAGATTTAATACAGCAAATGTATAATCTTGGAACCATTTTGAATCACAGACGAATTAATCACAGCAGATTCACAGATTGGTTAAGTATTTAAATTAGGTGAGGAAAACCAACATTTTTAAAAATAAGAATTTTGAATGTGTCTCCTAAAAAGCTTTATTCAGTGAAGTGGTGTAAAAAGTGCACAATATACTCACATTGAAATAATTCAATAACTCACAAATAACTGACTCCTTACTACTGGGTAACGCATGTCTAAAATGAAACATTTCAGTGAAATTTTGTTGGAAGAAATCTCTGAACATTCGCAAATGCATAACTAATAAATTATCATTAGTGCATTATATCTTATTAACCTTAACAAAGCAGTCTTCGAAACTAACCAAGCTTCCCGAACACCAAAACATGCCGAGAGCGCCACCCAACTTTACTTAACAAAGAGCATCACTCACGAGCCCACGCATACCTCAAGAAGCTAGCCTCATTTTAAACCCCTTAAGAATGCAACGCCCCTTAACGGTCCCTGACGCGGAAGCTACGAAAACACCCTCCTAAAAAGGTTTAAATGCCAACCTGCACCCAGTGATGTGCGCTTATTCCTCCGCTGGCGTCCCAAACAACATCGCTGCCGAGTGTCCTGATGCACCTCCCTTACTGACACATGTCTGTAAAACCCATGACGTATTACACAAATCTCCGTGACTAAGATAACCCAATGGCGTTCTGTACCGGCAATCCTTCCCGCGCTCAATCTAAACTCAACGCTCTAAAAACGCCTAATCCCCCTCCACCCACCATACGTAAAACCCTACTAAACCACTCCCACAGTGTTTCCAACCTCGCAACAAAAAAATACCGCAAGAAAAGACAGTGTCAATGTTCCCCACACACACAACACACCCCACCCTCCTGCACACGCCTATTTTGCCAACACTTCTCCAGACGGAAAAATTGTGAAGAAATTCAAACATTGCCACCCTTACCATCGCCTTCAATCGTAACCCTTTTAAAAACGGCCCCATAAATCACTCCACACATACATCGGATATCTACCTTCCACCTTAGCAACCACCTCCCTAACCACCCACTTGAGTCCAGTCTTCCTATCATGACCCTGCGTGGGTCCCGTGCATAAAATTAAAAAGCCCCTCAACTTTCCCTTCACACAAAGTGCAGCACGGAATCTGGACATATCTCTATCCCCTCATCCAACGCTCCAAATCCCTTCGAACCCATGCCAAACCTGTCCTCAACCCTACCCTCCCTATACAAATAACTGTGTTTAACATACATGCCCAACATCCATTTATGCAACGGCCCATTAACCCCACCTCTCACCGGCATGCCGGAAGACACACATCTCTCGATACCAGTCACATCCCGAACCGCCAAAAATATCGATAAACACGCTTGCAGCATACCGCATTCTCATAGCACGGATCTCATTGGTATATAACCTACCACATGCCACAGCTTACCATAATACAAAAATGCACATTCACGCCCACAATTGCACCGCAGATGTAACGTCAGTTCCTCACATGTACGCCAATCCCGCCAAATCTAACACCATAACCCTATCCACAGCTTCTCTCGAGTTCACCTCCTCTGCCTACCTGAAGGTTTCCCATATGAACAACCCCACACACACCCATAATTTGACACACCAGGGGCCAGCCTTCCTACCAGTCCCTAGAGCCCCACCCACGCCATCCCTCCAACCCTCATAACGAAGACTTTTTCCCTATTACCCGTCATGCCCATTTGCCCTTCCGAAGACGTTCCACCAATTCACCCACCTTCCGTAAGTCCCTGTGACCCATCCTAAATAGAACCAGTGGTATCACCACATAACCCACGATCCCAGGTTCCACCGCAACTTCATCTCTCTTCACTCTATGTAAAACAATTACAGGCTTCCGTTTCACATACCTTAGCAAGACAGTATTAACCTTCCCAGAGTGGATTGCGACTCCCACCTAATTATATATAATATCTATATATATATATATAGTATATATATAAATATATATATTACAATATATATATATCTATATAAAAAATTATATAAATATAATATATATATATATATATATATCTAAATATATATATATTATATATATATATATATATATATAATATAATATAAATATTATATAATATAAATATATATTATAGTAGATATATAATTATATATATATATCTATATCTATAGGATAATATATATATATATATATATATATATTTTTTAATATAATATAATATATATAAATATATAAATATATAATATACTATATATAAATAGTGACCCCCGACTTACGATTAGCTCCCAACTCGAACAATTATGTAAGTGTAATTATTTGGGGGTCTGATACAGACTAATCCTCTAATTTACAATATTCCTTAAGGGAGCAAAAAATTCATTCGGTAACGGCAACCCGAACAGCATCTGTAAACGAATAACACGATAGTCGAGGGTCCATAAATATTATATATATATATATAATAAAGTATATATATATAATATATCTTTCTCTTCTTTCCTTCTTTCAACCACCGGCCGTATCCAAACATTCCGAGGCAGGGGGTGGACCACCGAGGCGGGGTGGCACCAAAAAAAAACGAAAGTTTCTTCCTTTTAACATTTAGTTAATATATACAGTGAAAGAGGTTACTCTCCTATGCACCCGTCATTTTAGTCGCCTCTACAACGACGCATGTCTTACGGATGAAGAAAGTCTGTTCTCAGCTTCCCATGGAGGGTAAGAGGACATAAACAAGAAAAGAACTAGAAAGAAAATAAAAGAAAACCCAAAGGGGTGTGTATATAAAATGCTTGTACTTGTATGTATGTAGTGTGACCTAAGTGTAAGAATAAGTAGCAAGACATACCTGAAAATCTTGCATGTGTATGAGACAGATAAAAAAAGACACCAGCAATCATACCACGTTGTAAAA
The DNA here is from genome assembly GCF_026875155.1 of Cherax quadricarinatus. NCBI lineage: Eukaryota > Metazoa > Arthropoda > Malacostraca > Decapoda > Parastacidae > Cherax > Cherax quadricarinatus. Next base: position 48,090 of record NW_026505893.1, read on the forward strand.
CAATTACAGGTCTTCAGTTTTAACACTCCCTTGGCAGGACGGTAAGTACCTCCCCTGGGAGGTATGCTGTCAACCAACCTACTACCTAGATATATATATATATATATATATAGAATATATAATATATATATTAAAATATATATATGATATATATATATAAAATATATATATATAAAAATATATAATATATAAATATTCCACGAAGTCCATAGTATGTTCAGGTGCCAGTAATGATCGATATTTGTATCCAAAAGAATATTGCGTGAAGATAGAATAGTCGCAATTCAACGCCCCAAACAACACGTACAAACGCACTTACATAAAGTACACTTACATAATTGGTCGCATTAGAGAGAGATCGTTAAGCGGGGGTCCGGGGGGGGGGAGGGGGGTGAGGGGGTGGGAATATTATAAATATATATATTATATATTTATATATATAATATAATATATAATATATATATATATTGATAAATATATATATAAATAAAAATATATATAAATATAAATACATATACATATATATATACAAATAAATAAATATGTAACATATAATATATATATGTCCGTGCCGAATAACAGGAACTTGCCATCTTGGCTTAAATAGCAACGCTTAGAAACTTGCATATCTATAGGACAAGGATAATTTGTGTATGCATTAATATCGCCAAAATCATTCTGACCCTAACGAAGAAAATAAATTTTTACTGTGAATGTTAGTACTAAATTATTGTAAACGATAATTAAAAAAATAAATTATGTTGGGTTTAGCGAAAATAATTTGTTCTTGTTAATAATAAGGTATAGGTAAGTTTATTCTAAGATTCTTTATGGTGCAAAATTAAAAATATTACATAAACTTTAATGAAAAAAATATATCTTTAAACATATAAGAGAAAATTTTAGAAAAGACTTAATTTTAATAAGGTTCTTGCTAACTGACCAATTTATATATTCAGCACGACATATATATATATATACATAAAATATATATATATATATATATATATATAAATATATAAATATATATATATAAATTATAAAAATATATATATATATAATGTACATAAATAAATATAATATATATATATATAATATATATATATAATATATAATATATATATGATATATATAGGTGTGTGGTGTGTGTGTGTGTGTGCGTGTGTGTTTGTGTGGAAAAAACTTTATAAAGCTGGGAATGTTTAATGTTTGGTGAATGTTAAGTGCAAATGATAAGGAAAAGAGTCAATGCCAATGGTTGTGAATGAAAAGAATTGGAATGTCCTAATCTAAGCAAGAAAAATAAGCGAAAAAGCAAGGAAAGTTTTGTTTGGAGACTAAATTTGGATAAATATTTAGATCTAAGGAAAGGGTAGTAATAATGTTGAAGGATAAGTTAGGAAGGAAATGAGACAAAATGAATGCATAGAATTCAAGAATAATGTAGAATAAACTAGGATGGGATAAAAAAGTGGGTTATAAAAAATGTATATGCACCAGGAGAAAGAGAGGAAACGAGAGAGAGAGAGAGAGAGAGAGAGGAGAGGGAGAGAGAGAGAGAAAGAGAGGGAGAGAGAGAGAGATGAGAGTTTGAGGACAGCTACTGCTAAGTACAAGGCATGGAGAAGGATAAGAGAAAAAAATCGGCAATTCTAAATGGGAGCTGACACAAAAAGAAAGCTGGCGTCGAGGAGGGAAGCGGGCTCCAAAACCTGTGGTACCCAGGATCAAGGACAGACAAGGTACCAGTAATAACTGAACTCAATCCGACCTCTGAATGGACAGGAAGGGACCTACCGTCTACTACAGTCAGGAGAAAAGCTTACCTCTTTGCCGAACACTTTTCTGGCAAGATACAAGTTCTTCTGATCCTATTGAGGGACCCTCATGGGGTAACTGCATAGACCAGTGTCAAAACTGTAATTGGTGACAATAAAGGGCATGAGGAATGATGTATCATCGTTAAAATTCGCTGGAAACCAAGAAAAAAGCTGTGGCCCAAGCAAGTTGAGCCCAGAAGACAGAGCAGAAATCATAATAACAGAGACCATTTGTCCACTCCGTCAAACACTGCAAGATCCCTAAGACTGCAAAGACAGAGTTATTTCGATCACCACTTGAGACCGTCAATACGGCGGTCAAAAAAAGATTAAACTCTGTCACGTGATAACGAATTGTAACTTCTTCTCTGCTAAGTGACACCAGAGACTAACTGAAACCTGCTGTAGTATCACTGGATATATGCTGTGTCATTCGAAAAAAACCGCAGTATGGCCCAGGACTCTTGCTAAAACTGCAAGCACTGGGAATTTCAGGCTCTACTCTATATCTCCTTTAGTGTAATACCTTCAAGGTAGACTCTCTACAGTATTTTATCAGTGGGACAGAGTCCAGTCAGCAAGACTTCAGCATAAACAGATGACTGCACACTAACTTTAACTTAGCCAAGATGAGGAAATGCCAGCAGCATGCTTTAAGGCTACCATCACTCACCACTTAAAACTATATCCTCTTTGGGAAATCGATGGCAAGTAAACATTTGCTCCTGAGGAACGCAAAATGATAAGGTCTCTAGGCACCATGATGGTAAGCTCGAGCAGTGTTAAGTATGAGAGTTTTTACCGGGGGAGGGAGTTGAAAACCTCTGGGAGAAATCGACTCAAAACTGACCATGAATAACCACGGTTCTAACCTCAAAAACAAGGCGGCTCTGGAGCTTACTAAACTTCGGGGATGTACGTCGCGTCCTGCATCACAAGTAGAGATTGTTAAATTTATGTACGAGGCACAAGAACGCTCACACCTGGAGAATTGCTCCACTTTCCTTGGATTGCCTGCCCTCCATCAAACGAAACATTGAACTCATATTTCCCCTATAAGTAATTAAGTAAAGTTTTATTCAGTAAAATCACAAATACAGTTACATATAATTATTCTCTCCTCCTCTTACCTACTGTCCCTGTTCACGCTAGCAGTAAATAAGTACTAGACGTTATCCAACCGAAGGGGGTTCCATACTGCGGTAAAAGTTGGAAGGACACCAGTGGAAATTAAGAAATACAGTCCTCTACGTTCCTTGGGTTACAAACTGGGTGACAAACCCTCCCCAATAAAAAATCCGAACAAACTTCTTATCATGACATAGCTTAAAAATCGTGAATGACTCTCAGTCGTTTACCTTTAGTATTCAAACACTTCCCCTATCAAACAACACTCGTTGTAATTATAACTGACAAATATTTAATAAGAGAACTAGGAATTTAGGGCAGATCAACATTCTTCCTTGTCATTATTTTAAAAAAATTTCTTATACCTGCTGTCCCCGTCACCTAGCAAGACCGTAGGTACCTGTCCTGGGCATGGGTCTTAAGTTGACGAGTTGGCCCCGTGATTTGTGTAACGTAACGCTCTTGCTGACTCACAAATTGAATGTTCCTGGTTCGATCCCCGCAAGATGAAAATACTGACATGTTTCCCCAACACCTGTTGTCCCTTTCACCAAGCAAGCATATGTATCTGGGTGTTTGTTCGACTGCTGTGAGTCGCATCCGGGGGATCAAAGATAAAAGGACCCCAATGTATTATAAGACAGTGCATCGATGACGTACTAACTTTCTTCGGTATCCTGGGTGTTAACCCTCCGGGGTGAAAATTCCGAACAAAAATCCTATTTATCTTTAGTGAAATGTTAAAAGAGGCGCCAGCTAATAAAGGAGACAACTAGCAGTCGTTTCATGTGTAGCTCACAACAGGATCATCTACATGAAACTACTACATCAACATTCATGAAAGGAATCTAGATATATTATATAATTCCCATCTGTCTTTTATAACGAGAGAATTGTATATTAAAATGCTTGTGGCACATTAGTAAAACGTAAAGACCTACAGTTTATCCTTTTTTATATGCACACTCACACCCATCCTTCCTGGGCGGTAGTCGAGGGATTGCAGAGGTACATAAATGGGTCCAGGGACAGGGGCAGCAAAATTTTGATAGCTGACCAACAAGTTAATGTAAATATATACATGTTTATATCTGGTTCAGAATCGTACTGACATATAATATGCAATCATTAATTATGTCCAGATGCGTCGTAAGGGGGGGGGCCCCGGGGCCCGCCCCGGGTGACACACCCATTAGGGGGTGACACTTTCGAGCCTCTAATTTAAGGTGACACTATGCCCAAACGAGTATGCACCAACCTAAGAGAAAGAATCCTTCGTTTCTATATAGTCTCTTATACATTTAACAAAAGACAAATAAAGTCTATACTATAGGGAAAAATCATCGAATTTTGATGATGTGATAGATGATTTAGTCATAATTGAAGGCAAGAAAAAGTAATGATCAGATTCATTGAGGTGTGACCAATATTCAAGTCAAATCGGAACTAGTGTTTCTCTGATATTGCAATGTTTCTTTTTATTTTTTTTTTATTTTTTTTCCATGTTGACGATGAATAAATGTAGGATCAGTAATGGCGCTGTAACTCAAACGTGTATTGAGTTGCTTCCTCAGTATTACTACGATTATTTATTTTTCATCATTAATAAAGTTGATAAGTATTCTCCTGTTCGGTTTATGGTCCTTAAATGTTCTCATAGCTAAACAATTAGACACTGGTCGATGCAGAATTGATATAACTGGATGTTTACCACCCCCACTTCCCCCCAGCCTTTGAATTTCATGGGGTACACCAAAGCTGCTGGGGGCCCCGAGAGACACCAACTCTAGCGAAGCCTCTATCATGTCTCTCCTCTCTCGTTCTCTCATCTCTCTCTCTCTCATCTCTCTCCTCTCTCTCCTCTCGTCTCATCTCCCTCTCTCTCTCCTCTCTCTCTCACTCATCCTCTCTCACACACACACACACACACCCACACACACACACCAAACAAAACCAAAAAAACACAACACCACACACACACACACTCCACACACACACACACGCACAGACCACACATAAGACACATCCACTTTCGGTAAGCTTTATTACAGTGAGCAAAGTTAGGATATTTTTCCAGAATTGTTTGTAATATGCCACATTTCTGAGTGAGATTCTCTGAATTCACTAATTTTATCGCATTCCAGCGCACAGTAACTCAAGGTGTGACAATTGTCCATCAGGAAAAGTTTACATTTCGTAAACCCCCGGAGCTGAATGGTAGTGACATCTAAGAGTCTACTTATTTTGTTGGATGCACCATAGACAAGTGGCTCCTCCTGCTTGATAGAATGATAGTACGCTGCCATTGGTTGCAATAAGTCTAAATTTACCGATTTTATTGAATTAATAGGATTTTTAAAATCTTTTCTCAATATTAGCGAATGTTTTTTCTGATTGACCTTCAAAATATTATTGACAGAAATTATTGATTATTTTTGAGGATTAGTCAGAAAAAGTAACAAATTTGAAAATTTTACCTGAAATATTTAAAGAACTGGATTATGTGGAAATCAGATTCGATTAACTGAAAAATTCTGTTCGGGCTTACAAAATTCTATTTAAAATGGCATTAATTAAAAAACAGTGTTATCACTCAGAACAGTAAATTCAGTTTGTCCAATTTTTTCCATGTAATAAAGTAATGGAACCCCGTCTTATGATCAGCTGAAAACATTCTGTAACTCAATAAGAAAATTTTTGATTATAAAATTTTGAGAGTTGTTAATGGTGTAACGTCATATAATGGCAAATCTTATCAAATTGTTTTTAAAAACCACCAAACAAAATAATTATACAGGATACAGAGAATTCAAAACAATTGCAGCTGCAAATAAGAAAAAAACAAAAATATTAAAAACTTTCCGTTTTTTTTTTCTAGCGTTTTTAAATTTTTCTGAATGAGAGAAACTGTTTAATACTGGACGACCCATGCCGGAGTCGTCCCTCAGCTCCAGGATGCTCGAACCATCAAGGTTTTCTTTAATATTTTCAGAACGGCTTTATTCAACGGCATCACAATTTAAACTCTGTTTAAATTGTTGTGTTAGAGCAATTTGACATGAAGCAGGTTTCTTAACTCAATTTTTATATAGACCTAACGAAATTAATTCCTTTAGATTCGCTGTACACATCTTCTTCTTTGACTATTGCAGGGTATCACAGACACATTGACTGATGTTCTTATAGGTTATAGATTCATATATATCCACATGCATGTGATGGAGGTAGTGTTGGTGATTGGTGGTGGTGGTTATGTTGGTGAGTGATGGTGTGGTAGTGTTTGAGGTGGTGGTACGTGTAATGATATTTGTAGTGGTACATGTAAACATTTGTTCATACATACATTAAATGCAATACAGAAGACACATTAATAAAACATACGAAAAACGTAACATGCACATATCCCCCAATCATATACATATGCACATATATACGTATTCACAACATACACAACACCAATAAATGTATAAGCTTACATCTGCACAAAATCCACATACTTACTATGCATACATATGAAAATGCACAATTTTTCACATAAATTTCATACGCAGAAACATACACACACAAACACACCACATACATGGTTTATATTTGTTGGCACTGGAATGTTATGGTTATGCTTCAGTATTTCTTTTGACGTGCTTTAAGGTAGAGTCGGCTGAGATATAGAAACACGGTGGATCCCTTTCTCGGATCACGCAACGACGGAAAAACATCTAGATAATAACATCATAATGGCAGTGTATCACTGGCTGTGTTAACCTATATATGGTTGAAGGTTGAGTGTTACTTCAACTCCGCCTCTCTCATACCAGGGCCACTTGCCAGAGTCACTCTCCTCTTTTAACCACGGTGGTTCTATCGAACCTGCTCTTGAAATTATGCATGGAAACTTGCCTCCCACCAAAACTTCGTAGAGATCATTCCGTTTCCCCTTCACACTCAGAGACGTGAAGAAAAACCTCTTCAATCTCGTTTTCCGCCTCTACAAACTTGTCTCTGTATATCATGTCTCCCCACCCAGTTTATTCAGTTCTCCAGAGTAGTTAGATTAATTCCGTCAGCTTTAACTCATGGCTATACCAGAGTTCTGGAACTAAATTCATTAAATACTCCGTCTGCATTTTTTTCCAGCTTATTTATACATTTTTGCCTCAGAGGTGTGATACATTGTTTTGTTGCATACTCAAGAAGGATCTTACCTATATAGTCAAAGTTCCTTAAGACTACATTCATATATTTGTTGAGTGACCATTAACAGTAGACATGAGTTGTTATGTGTGCGTGATGTTGTAGTGTATGTATGTGTATATGCATGTATGGTGTACATATGAAGTACGGGTGTGTAATAACACTGAATAGTAATAAATTATCAACCAAAGTCTGATACTGAAATCTCCTCAGCTGTTTACATGTAGATGATTTTAAGGGTTGGTCTAAGCGCGCAGTGGCTGCCCCTTTATTCTTAAAGTCAATCTAGACAATACTGTTACTAAATAATTCGAAAGTTGCCAAGTGGAGACACACACACACACACACACACTACACACACAACACACACACACAACACACACACAACACACACACACACACCACACACTACACACACACACACATACACCCACTACACCCACACACGACTCACGAATCGTTAATGACACGATTGGCCAACACAACATACACGGTCGGGTTAGAACCCGCGGTTAGAATCGCGGGTTCTAACCCCTCCCGTGAATTGTTTGTTTCACACACATAAATTCCTACATATAAAAACATCTAACAAAACAAAATCCAGACCTCTGTGTACCCCGACCTTTAACATTTAAGTCTTAAAAAATAAGCTAGTGTAAGTGGCTTAGGTATGAGCCTTGTACACTTAAATCAATTAAAAAATTAGAGGACGTGGCAGCAAAGGGTCTCCCCAGGACACGAACAAAAATTTGTAGCAAAATAGTAATCTAAGATAAAATATTAGTTGTTTTTCATATAGGTCACAATCATGTGGTGTGAAAATTGTGTATAATCGAGATTATGTGATTGTATTACAATGTTGTTTAATATAGTTTATCTTCTTCTTATCTCATTCTCAAACGATTATATAAGTATTCACTAGCGTCATTAAGATTTGGTGGTTATAATAATGAACCAAAGAAGAACACAATTTAGTCTTTAGGTATGAACCATGAATATAGCAAATATTGCATTTAAGGTAATGAACCCATTGAATATAGCAATAATTGCTTTAAGGTAATGAACCATGCATATATCAATATTGCATTTAAGGTAATGAACCCATGAATATTAGCAATATTGGGATTTAAGGAAATGACCATGAAATATAGCAATATAGATTTAAAGGTAAGAACCCTGAATATAGAACAATATTGATTTAATGTAATGAACCATGAAAATAGCAATATTGATTTAAGGTAATGTAACATTAATATAAGCAAAATGCATTTAAAGTGGTAATGATCCAAGAACGAAGGAATAATGGTCTAAGTGAAAAAAAAAATAAGAAGGTGGCAATTTTGATGTTGTTTTTAACTCCCAAACTTTGCATTCACTCATCTTTTCTTTGCAAGACAACAGAAAAGAATAAGGTGGATGTTCCGGGACTTTGATGATGAAACTCAAAATAAAATATTCCTGGCCATAAAGGTTGCTAACACTGTTGTCTAGGGGATATTAAATTACTCTGAAAACAACATCAAACCTTGGGCTAGCTGTACTCGTATAATAAACAAAGTTAAATTATTATTGGGAAGGAAGGAAACAAGTACCACCTAAAAAAAAATATACATAAATTAGTAATAGTAACTTACATACCAACTACAATCTAACTCCAAAATCCAACCACACTCCAGATCAACATTAACTCACTAGCAAACTGCTACTAATAAGGTTAAACCAAAATAAATTAACGATTTATTGAACAGGGAGCCTCTATAAGCACCCCCCCCCCCTTCTGCATGGCTACCTAGCCTACAGTGGAAACGTTAAATTACACTCCAAAAACACAAGGACCTGTAAAATAAAAAAATAAAATTTTACCATACTAAGTTCGCTTTACAAATAAAAACTGAGAGCACTTAAAGACAAACACCAACAGGATATACGCTATCAAAATTACTTACTCAAAAAACCTACCGCCCAAACATGAGACTCCAACCCTGTGACGCACCCGTGTCGTACAGAACTAAACACACCACTCCTCTTCTCCTGTCCTGGTCACAGCCTGACAACAGGAATAAAAAAGTGTTCGCTACAGGGAATAATACACGCACAACCATCAATAATCACACGGAAAATGCATATATTGGAGGCGTATTTTATATATATTATTACAGTTAAACTCTTTAACAAATGGCAAACATAATTCATCTCTTAGAATCTCTAAGCCTAACGCATATAACCCATATAATAGTATAACATTGATATCTGTCTCTGATAAATTGTAGTCAGCAGTACATCGTGTTAACTAGGTTTGGGAACCATCAGCACACCAATTATGAACCCAGATAATATTCTGAGATTTCCTCTAAGAACAGCCCTTTTTATTGCAATAGTACATGAAAGGGTTTAAAGGCCCCCCTCCCATTTGACCGGGTTTGGGACCCCTGGTTCGGGGGAACGGGGGCTTGCCCCAAAACCTGTTCCTTGTATTCCGGGGATTGTAAAAGCTGAAAAAAAAAACCCTCGAGTGGGTACGGGAAAAATTGGTTATTAAAACTCTTTTGGTTTGTTAGACTGATAAATGGGTGGCTTAAACTTCTGAATTTTTTTTTTTATTGGGGGGTGGAGAAAATTTAACCATTTTTATATGGGGGGTGGGGAAAACACTACCAAAATTTTTTGGGTTTAACAAAAAAATCCACCCAGCCTAAAGTTTTTAAAAAATCATCAATACCTTCTCCCAAGATATGCCTTAAGGTCAGGGGGAATTTTTCCCCCAAAAAGATCCCAACAAAATTAAGGTAATTACACTTCATAATTGCCTACCACCCCCTTTAGCGTCACCACCATTTAGAAGTGACCCCCCCCCTTACCATATTCCACAAAGACCCCTGCGAAATTTTAGTCCTCTGAATTTCGCCGTACCTTTTCCCGGCAACATTTGATAACCGTAAAACACTTTTTAGTTTATGTAATCAAAAAAAAGATCCTTTAAAGAACTAATAGCCTGAAACCCCTTACCAACAAATTGGGGTTTTTGAAAATGTCGCCCTTTCCCTTTTTTCCGGCCCAAAAACTTGGGATTTGGGCCGTCCAAATAACAGAAAAAACTGTCGGGGTCTTCTCTGGGAATTTGGGCACAAATTTTATGGCTTTTTTTTCCAAAATAAAAACACAAAACCCTTTGTGCGTGTGGGGTGAGAACAAGCTGCCTCTCTTTTGTTTTTTTTTTTTGACCCCTAAGCTCCTCAAAGACTCCGTTCCTGGATCTTTGTGCGCTCAACCTTAAACCTTCTTTTCTTTTGCAACTAGGCTAATTTCATTTGTAAAATTACTACTTCCTTATCCAGGCCCTATCATGGGGATTTGTTCAATGCACCTTCCAAAGCAGTCATCCCAGAATTTTCAAAACCCGTGTCAGCCATTTTGAGAAATAAACCCAAATCTTTCTACGACCACAGAACTATGATTAAAATAATAAAGCACACAGCAAGGTACATATCTGAAGTAGTATATTTACAAGGGGTTGTCAGTACTCCCCCCCAAAATTTAAAAAGAATTGCACCCCAAAAAAAAAACCCTTGGGGAGAAAAAAAAAAAAAGCCAAATGCACCCAAAGGGAAATTTTTTTTTTCCCGAAATTTAGGGAGCATAACCCCCTAAAAACACAAGATTGTACCTGCAAGGGTAAAAATTTTGCACAAAATATCAAATATTAATAACACCCTAAAAAAAGGGACAGAAAGGTAAATATTTACAGAGTAAATTAATAATAACACCCAAAACCAGCAATATTTACAGAAAAGATAAATTTTTCACAGGGTTAGTTAAATAATAACACCCTAAAATTAGAAATTTGCACACAAAATAAATTATTCAGGGGGAAAATTAATTAATAAAACCCAAAAACCACAATATTGCAAACAAAGGAAAAAATATAATTTTAGTGTGAGTTTATAGTGAATGTTTCCTCTCCCAACCCCAGTAAAAGAATGTTTATTGACTTTCCAGATTGAAAACGAATTAACCAAAAAAAATTTTAAAAATTCTCCCATATACAGGTCCCCATTTATGCAAAATTGGGGGGATAGCTGGGGGTTTGACCCTGGCTAACGGCAAAGGTAAAAGTTACACACTCTCAACCCCAAAACCCCCCACCCGGGGCTATCCCAGCAAAACAGAAAGCCTAAACCATATGTTTACTTAAAGGGGTTTGGGTTTAAACAGGGGGTTTAGGCAAAAACCCCAATAGGAAAATAATCTTTTTAATCACCATAACATAACAAACAGAAAAACCTAATTCAAAAACGCCCAAAGAGGTAAAACACAGCGGCTGGGTTCACCACCATAACACTGGCTTCCATCAGCGTCAGGCCGCCCCTTTCACTACAATCCTCTTTTCTTACTTCATCACTCATCCCACGCACCCTGACCATGTCAGACCCGGGGTGAACATACGGGAAAGCCAATGAAACCTATGGTTTTAGTTGGAAAATAAAAGATGTACAACTACAAACTAACTTAATCACAGCATCCCACCCACCCTTTTCAACACCCCCTCCCACGTCACGTGACTCCCCCCCCACGCTACTCTGCGTACCCAAAAAAACCTTTGGAAAAAAATCTTTAACAAAATTTCTTTTAAAATTACAGTTAGAGTACTTACATCCCCAAATGCAATTAAAATTTAAAAAATTTTTCCTTCAACTCAATATTTCATTTTATTAGGCACATTTCACCACTATATGTACATTACAAAGTCAGCGAACCCTGCTAACAGATGCTATCACAAATTTTCCCTGAATAAGGAAAAAATGGGAATGAACAAATTTTATAAAAAATGGTTTGACATTTAAAAATTTGGGAAGGAGAGTTATTAATTGGGAGCTGAAAGCATGGGGAAAATGGAGGGACATTTTGGGGAAATTTGTTAAATTTTTAAAACGTGGGGAAAGCTTGTTTTGGGCGCGGGGCGGGGGGTATAACATCAGAGGAAAGAGCTATGGTGATGTGGACAAAGTGCGGGGGCAGGAGTAAATAAAAGGGGGGAAAAAGCAACTGGGATTGATGGAAAGACAAAATGTTAAAAGCGGGGGGGATATATTTTTGGGAATTTTGGGCTTTTGTTTAATAAAAGTTTTAATAAATGTCGTGGGTTTAAGATCACACAGGTGACTTAACCACGCAAAGATGGAAATCTTCACTCAAATACTTTCACATTCCACAGCCTTAGCAACAGTATTATACAAAGTCACAGAATTGCTCATAGCCCCAGGAGCCCTTGAGGAAAAGGACGTTAAACCATTGATCTCTGTCCTCTGCTATCTTCATCGGAACGTGCCCGCCTAAGTAAATATATAAACCCTTATGATGAACCCATTTTTCTACGCGACTACAGGGAAATTCGGGGTTTCAGGGACACGAGGTTAATGGCTGCAGCAGTGTTTTTCAGCACGTTGGATAACAAAAAACCAGTATTTGTAAACCTATTTCGGTACAGCATGCAATCGGGAATTCAACAGGGTGATTTCCCAAACCCAAAAGAATTAGGCGTTACGTGGGAATAAAGGTAATCTGAAAATGTATGAATTATCTGGTTTTAGATTACGAGTCAACAAGGTACAGACATAATAAATTTATGGGGACGATATCGGGAGGCAGCATTTAGGAAATATGAAACTTCCGAACATTATATAACCTCCGAGATTTTCCTATTTTAAGCTGACAAATAGCACATTTTACCAAACGTTTTTCACATAAACAATTGTTTTTTTTTTTGGTTTTGGGTTTCCCTGTGCAATGTAATCCTTTTAACAAATGACTTTGATGGCGATTTAGAAAAATTATGAGCTGCTATTATATCTCTTTCCTGATGAGGGGTGGGTAGGGGTGAGGGGGGTTGGGATTGGGTGTTTTTTGTTTACTGATTGGTGCCTTTTCATTTTGTGAGAGAAGCTAATGGGGGTCACCACGCAACTTCCCTCATTTTTACTGTTATAACCTTGGAACATTGCTATCTCCAATACGGGCGGGAGATGTGGAAAGTACTTTAGCAGAAATATCCACCCCCCTGGCGTGTCTTTAAATTTAATAAATAAACAAAGAGGGGAAGGTACCTAGGGATTGGCTGAGTACATTACATTCCTTTGTAACAGGAAAAGGGGACAAAGGAAAAAAAAATTATAGGGAAATAACGGGAGTAACGAGGAATAAATGTATCAGATATAGGGGGGGACCGTCAGCAGAGGGTCATGAAACACGACGTTAATCAAGAGTTCTTGAGGGGGAGTGGGCACTAAGGAGTCTGAAAACAAAAAAAATTATTTTCCAAAGAGGGGAAAATACGAATGAATAGTGGACCAGTGTTCTTATAGTGGGGGAATTATTGTGGCGAATGTTGGAAAAAAGGAAAGGCGGAGGGAGTGGAGATGTAGTTACGAAAGCAATGTGCATGTGACTATATTGCGAGAATCAGTGGCTTGGGGGTTTTGAAGGGCGGAATTCTTTAAAAAATTATCCGAGGGTAAGTAAAGGGTTTTTGAGGGGTTCGGACAATTATAGAAGATGGAAAAAGGGAGGGTAGGGTCGCCTAGGAAAAGTTGGAGGAGGTTTTTTTGTGGAAAGGGCTTGTGCTTTCACAACGTGTGGAGCGTGCAGAATAGGGGTGGAGACGAATTTTTTGACTTGAAGGCTCTTGGAGTAAAAGTCAAGTAGGGTTTTTGAAGGGATTCGGGGAAAACTGATTAGCCAGATTTGAGTCCTGGAGGTGGGAAGTACTTAACCTGCACTCTGAAGGAGGTGTGTTGATATTTTGCGGTATTTTAACTGTAGTGTTATCACGCTTCTTGCAAGACAGTGACGGAGTGAAGATGATGAAATGGTTCTTCTTTTTTTGGGTCCCCCCTTCCTCGGTGGGAACGGCCGATTTGTTATTAAATAAATAGTAAATAAATTACATTATAAAAAACTTACTTTTGCTAATAATAGTATATTATTACAATGTTAATCTATCTCGTATTGTTCGTAATGCTACAGAACCCGAACCTTCAAAAAAGTAGCTGTATTTAAAAAAAAAAAAATGTATAATTGAGTAGTGAGAATATTCATGGGCAATAATTGGGATGGCAGTAAAAACCGGACGATTCATGAATACGAAAGTGTGGGAGTGAATGGGATGACATTGCTCACTTTTCCACTCCGAGGGGTCATGGGTCAGGGGGGCCGGGGGGGTCATGGGGGTCACAATTGTTAACCCTCAACTATGTCACTGACGCAAAATCATGGCTCCTTTGTGTTTCTCTTCACCCGTTCTCTTTCGCGCTGCCCTGTTCTCTATGTCGATGTTATGCTTTCACCTTTTTTACTTTCCTTCAAACACTTTCGGTTCTTTCTCACTCTCATTGTTGATCTCTCATTTTGCTCTCCTAGTTTCGGTATTTAACCTATGCTGATTTGATTTTAATTTTCACTAAAGCTTTTCTGGCTTTCACTCTCTCAGATCTTTGCTTTTCCTCTTGTTCTGACTGATGGATAATGTCTAGTAACAGTGCTTTTTGTTCTAATCGTTAACACTCTTCTTTACACTGTTCATATTCCCTTTCTCATTCTTTCTCGATCATATACGTACTCTCCCCTCTCTCTCTCTATCTCTCGTGCCTTTTTGTTTCTTTCGGCCTCTTGCTATTTCCGGCTCTTTTGTTTTCTTTCTTTTTCATTACTATCGTCTTCCTTTACATCTCACTGTTTTTTTCATTCCCCTTGCTAACTTTTCCACTCTCTCACACACTTGTTCTCCTTATTTTCGCTGCTTTTCAACTTGCACACTTTCTCTCGCTCTTTCATTCTACATTTCCCCACTCTTTCTTTTCTCCTACTGATACTTCTCTTTCTCTACTGATCTTTGATTTGCTATTTTTTTCCTATATTTATACAAAGGGCTGTGAGGGAAAAGTTCAACAGACAGGAGTAGCGAGCGAGTATATGGTAACAATAGTTTGATTGCCGGCTGCTTGTTAAGGTAGGGTCAGTCTAGCTCCCGCTATCCCCCCCCCCCCTTTTCTCCACCCCGAAAGGTGACGGCCAAACAGTAATCACTTGACTCACAGCTCCCAGCACAACTGTAAGTAAAAGCCTCTGCTCCTATTCTAGTGGATATTGGTTGAAAGCTTCATTTTTTAAACATTGTCCTTTCAGTTTTAAGCTCCACATAAGACTTTTTGATAATCACCACCTTTTTTAAGTATCTTACACTTATCATGGAGAGTGATTTCTTAAGCAGTGGGTAACCTGTCTCTCTTTCCAGCTTGGAGTGACAGATCAGGTCACCTGCCAACCAAAGAGAAGTGTTGAAGGAGACGGACTGAAACCGGTCTTGGGACGTCACCTTATAATCTACCTACCTGATAATGTACAAGACACGTACCCCTCATATTTTGTCAGTGGTAAAGAACCTGCGTTCCAGTCACTGCACACTGACTATTCAAGCTATTGACTCTGTGAAGAACTAGTCGTTGGGTTGTCACCAACACCTGTTGACCCCCCCCCCCCCACAATCATCAGAAACGGCTACAATTTTCTACAAGACGGTGTCAACCTCCACCAAACACCCCTATTATAACTGTTAACATATAGCTTGAATTCAAATGTCATTTCCCATTTCATTTTTTCATTTTTCTTTCCAAGTAGGATACACCTTCATATTCAATGTTTTATCTTTGCATTAATAAATAATAAAGTGTTTTATCTTTGTGAAATTATTTCTTTTTCTATTCATTAAGTGGGGGGACAGGAAGGAGGAGCCAGCCCTTGGTAATACTGACTGAAGTTGTTTACAGGGCTGAGATGTGCCTTCACAAGGGCTTTAACAGGTTAAAGAGCTACTCATTTACTAGCTAACAGCTTTTAACCTCCCATAGCTTAACTTAAGAGACAATCCCCAGCAATACCCTTTATAGTTTCTTGTTATGAAACATGTTATTGGAACAGGATGAAGTTCGAACCGGCTGTTGGTCATGATTTCATTTGGTTCTTTAACTTAATTTCAATCATAATAATTGTGCGATGGTCTCCGATAGGGAATAGTGAGAAGGTACAGAGTGTAGTTACTGTTTTGCTGCCCTGTCTTGTGGCATAGAAACTGTGTTCTCATAGCTTGTTCTTGATATGGGGTCAAGTGTTTATCTTGACAAAATGAGTCCCTTGGTGTTGAAGATTGGGTGAAAAGATAGACCTTTTTGTATATATAATATATATATATATTTAATATATTATATATATATATAATATATAATAATATAATCTATATATAATAATATATATATATATATATATAATTATTATCACACTGGCCGATTCCCACCAGGCAGGTGGCCCAACAAAAAAAGAAAACTTTCACCATCATATCACTTCATCAATGTCTTGCCAGAAGGGTGTATGGTATATCTGGTCGAAGGAGACTCGAACGTACGAATCTTGGGGACAAGATACGCAGTGCTTTAATCATCAATACCACACTGACCAATACTTGGCGACCACCAACGCAGATACAAGGCACCAGCTTTCGGAGGCATGTGGTGTTTAGTTATTTTCATCTCATCCTCTGCAATGCATCAAACAACGAGAGATTTTTACAATGTTTAGAATCGCAGAACAGGCGAAATATTCACAAACACTAATCTCTGGTCGAAGGAGACTCTCCCTACAAAGGTTAGGGGTAAGTGGGGATGAGAGTGAAAGAAGCAACAATATGCATCAAGTAGTTGCAATAGGTAGTTTTTCCATTAAGTCAAAGAGGCGAGACTTTCAGTGAGGAATGTCACATTAATAAATAAGGTTGAGAGGTCAGAGGTGGAATCCTGCTGCCCATCTGACTGTCCTTGCAGAACATTTACTGGGCAATTTTTTTCCATAATGTGTCTGTGGGTGAGGTGTGTGGCCAACGGCATAATAGAGAATGTTGTCTCCCAAAAACGACATTGGGTGAGAAGATGGTAGTATCTTAAAGTGGCCAGCCAGAAAACAATTTGTTGTGGTTCAACTAAGACCAAAGTTGTTGCTACCTGTTGCAGAGTTGTCGAGAGATCCCTGAAAAGTACTGCCGAAAAAGGAATACCACTGTGGAAAATTGGGAGGTCAAGAACAACTGACCAAGTGATGGAGTCACCTTCCTCGTTGCCCTAATTATCAACATGTCCAAGGACCAAACGACATCTACGGGCTTGCTAGGAATACTGCATAGCAAAGTTAAATACAAACACATAGAATGAGTGGATCACATTTTCTAGAGAGCATGTAATGCACTATGGGAATCAGGATCCTCTATTATAGAAGAGCAAACACTGACGCAATGTTTGTATCGTAGCGTGAGAACTATACTTTAGTAGCTGTGAAAATACTGGCCGATTCTAGTAAATGACCTTGATGTTCTGAATCAGAGGATTCAGAAACATCATGTACACTGCAGTAGCATGAGAATAGACTGTAAATGAATCAATTTAAGACGAGAGTGAAGTTAGAGCAGAACAAGTAAGTTTTCGCAGTAGAAGTCTGGAGGAACAAACAAGAATTTATAGGAACCTCCCAAGGAGACCGAGGAGGAAACTAAGATGAAGGGTGCAGAGTATAGGGAGGTAAATGAAGGGAAGCCAACAGAGTTTATATCAGAGACAAAAGGGTCGTAAATAAATAGGGACGACGATTAAACTATTAACCATACAATATCCGTCACTTACTATAGGTAGAAGGATCGTGATGGTCGGTAGAATAAAGGAGACAATAGACACGACTTAATTACAAAGGATAGGGTAATCGTCCTCTACATACAGTAGACTCTTGACTCAGCCCTGAGATACAAATATAACCCTTTGATGGATGTGATCAAGTTCAAAGTTTAAGGGAATCTGAAAAAATAATTGTCACAGGAGTCCTATTTACATAAGATTAGGGACTGGAATCAAAGTCGAAGAAAGGGTATGTTTATCAGCCTCAGAAAGATAGTTGCACTTTTAAAGGTGGTTCAGGCAGCAATGACCAACAGCTTTTCGGGAGATTATGAGCGGCTTTCAGGATCATTCATCGACAACAGAACATCCGAGAATATGTAATCGCAAATCTGCTCAGGGATACATGAACCATTGAGGTGTATGAACAGTAAGGGATAACAGAGCACCTGTGATAAAATCTGATTTTTTGGACAACGAAATATTTAAACCCATGAATGTGGCCTGGTGGGAAGCGCAATCAATGACATTCTAAAAAAAATGCCGCTTACAGGATGACAATTACGGCTAACACAAACTATAGCAAAATCATAGACATGAAAGAAACGACCAAATACGGATGGGTTGACAGTGGCAACGTCAAGATGGCTTCTTTATTCTGGACGAAGGTAAAAAGTTATTTACCTGATCGCAGAAATGCCTTTTCGACAGAAATCCCCGAGAAAAAGCCTGTAAAATTCCTAGGAGGCCCAAGGATGGGCTTAGGCCAAGATTACGTAGCGCCAAGTTATACCATAACCTTCTTCGGGATAAATGATTGTTAGCGAAAGTACTTGGAACGTAGGTATCCCAGTGGATTAAGGCGTCGATAGTCACCAGGTACCATACCAAAGATTTGTTAACCAAGCGTTCTAACAACTTACATACTACACTAGTAAAAACAAGATGTGTGTAACGAGAGTTGTTATAGCCGACATATCTTGGATTATGAAAAGGAAAGGATAACGTAGCTTTCCAATAAAGAGGAGAACCCTTTGGACATATGAGCCTGAAAAAGCTTAAGAGGAACTACGAGCTCCGTTGGTTGTTATAATGAAAGCATAACTGACCATTAATGTAATCAGATCTAGCTACTGTCAGTTGGTTCATCTGACCCAACTACTGTCAGTTGGCACGTGAAAAGTATTGACACAAATTCTCAGATCCTGAAGGGCATCTTGCAATGTAAAAAGTAAAATCTTGCAATGTAAAAAGTAAAATCCAGAGGTACTGACTCCCTCTCTTGTTTAAAGGAAAGAAATGAACGGGAGAGATGTAGCCCTTGGGATTCATAGACAAGGTGATGCCCAATTACAGTAGCAACCCCAACAGAGTCTGCAACCCTATCACCTGGAACCGTGAGAACTGGAAGGGGGTCTGGAATGTACTTAACAATGAACTTCTGTATCTTCTTGCAATCTGCACACATATAAGTAGTGGAATTTTCAGGAGACACGTAAGCTAGCCAAGAAGTAAGTTTCACAATTCGCATAACATGATGGATAGACACCCACGTCGGTTTGAAAGCTAGGAACGAGTCGATAGTTCTGTTGTAACGGTAGCGGGAACACAACTTGTTTCCAGTCACACAGTAGAAGTACAGTCAGAAAAATCGTTTGATCCAGCAAGAACGTATTTGAATGAAAAGTACAACTACTTGTAAGAGAGGACGAAGGAAGCGGGGAATACAAAAAGAGGAAAGACATGCATAAAGAGCAAAGAACAAAATGCACAATTTTCGTGACTGGAATAATACACAAATAACCTCGCACTAGGAAAAAGAAGCTTATGATTGACCATTGGTTAGTCACTGTTAGGGAACTATTAGGGACCCACACACATTGATGTATAATAAGTAACATTTACTCTGGAATACCTAATTATATTAAAATGATGGGTACTTAGCGTCTAAATGTCATAATGGCAGATCCTCCCCATCTCTTAATGGCTGTAAGGCAGTTGAGTCACCAGCCTGTTTTTTCTCAATAATAATAGGTTATACTATAGACACACCCACACAATTTTAAACAATTTGTTTTATAATAAAAGTTGTATTTCCTTTTTGGAAACAGTAAAATAAGGTGTGTAGAACTGTGGTAACTAGAGAATTGTGCTTGCAACACGTCCTTTCGTTTTTATTGGTGGGTGTGGAGAGCTTAGCTAGGCTCCTCCTCTCTCTCTCGTCTCTCTCTCTCTCTTGGTGGACTTCAAGCTGGTAGGACTCTGGGTCCTTCTTTCTATTTTTTGGGCATTATGTTGCCACAGGGGTGAGCTTTATAACTTAAGTTGTGGCCACCATACCAGGTGACTAAAGTGTGTCAAAACACTGGTTAGCCCCAGAAATTATCCAGAAGAAAGAAGGGCAATTTTGTCCAATCCACCATGTTGGCTGTTCTTAAAAGAACAGCTAAGGGGTTGTGCAGGGCTTATGTTTTGAATATGTGATACGTAATTGTATATTCCTGTACATATCTATTTAGAATACAGTTATATTTTTATAGTAGTAGTTTAAATAACCTGTGAAAAGGGTTGTTGAAAGATATCAGAGACAGTGAAGGATGATCAGTCCATGATGTAAGTATTATCCTAGACAGATTAGGCCATTAAAGTAAAAAGCTACCCACACAAACATGTAAGAGAACCTTACAATCAAAGTAATAAGGGAATAACAACATGACAATCACACTAACACGACGAAGATAAAAGGCGCCAGTATATATATAGGAGCGAGGATAAGTACGGACTAGAAAAAGGGAAGAAAGAAGTGGAGAAATTGTGGTAGAATAATGCTGGTATTAATAATAATAATAACAATAATAATAATAATAATAGTAGAATCGTAGTAGTGGTAGTAGTAGTATGGTAGTATAGTAGTAGTAGTAGTAGTAGTAGTATAGTAGTAGTAGTAGTAGCAGTAGTAGTAAAAGAAGAAGTTGAGTAAGTCTAAGGACAAGAATAATGGAACACTGCAGGAGAACCTAATGGCCCACGAGGATGGGACCAAAAACACAGTGAAAACAATCTGAAGGACAAAACAACACCTGGGCAGAATAAAGGTGACAAAAAAAATACAGAAATAAGTGATGAGGTGGGAGAGGAGTAAAAAGATAAGTGAAGTCACAAGTGTTCTAACGTTGGAGCATTTGAAAAGTGTAATAGAGAGGAAGGAATCTACATGACAAAATCCAGGACTATGAGTCCTATTATAAAGGTGTGGTATTATAGATGCTTCAACAAGACGCATTGCCAAATGCTGTAGATTTCAAGAACACTTCGTGACTTGGATTTGGAATCTTTTTGTTTCCTTTCTTCTGTACCTACCTCTTCTCCTTTCCGATATTTTCAATGTCTTCTTTACCTCTGTCTAGGTGTATTCTGTCCTTCAGTTTCCTTCCTCCCATCATCTGATGTTTGGTTCACTCTCGCAGCCATTAACTCCTCTTACAAAGGCTGCTTTTTTCTTATCCTTAGATTTAACTTTTACTTCGATTACTAATCTACTATTACATACAACAACAACAACAACAACTACATACTACTACTACTACTACTTTTTTAACCTTCCTTCACTTCCCTTCTGTCTCTTGTGCCGCTACCATTATTTCCCAGTAAGAATCATCAGAAGAACTAAAGAACCATAAAGGAAATTGAAAAAAAAAAAAACTGTTTTCCTTAGCCAAATCTAAGGATAAACAGATTCTAGTATTGGCCTCTTACCTCCAAAAAATGAGTAAGAATACTAAAGTCCCAATAACGACTCAGTGTTCAGCGAGCCGTTACACCCAGACTAAGGTCAACAATCCTAAAATAATCTTTATGACCGAAACCCAGAATGTGGTCCATCTCAAATCTCTGATATTATCCTAACACCAAAAGACTTTTAAAAGGCAATAAATGAGACATGCTATCACTCTAAAAACCGCAGGTTCAGACTCATGGAACTCCGTGTCAATCAAGAACTGCAAGAAGTCCGTTCACATGCCTTCAGCATTCTAGAAATGGAGAGGACATGGACACAGGATCATCCTACACCATTGAAAACTACAGCAAGCCCCACTCTACAAAGGTGCCATAAAACAATTGCAAAGAACTACAGACTGATAGCACTAACATTCTATTCTCATAAAAATCATTGAAAGGGTTCTAAGAAGCAAGATCGCCACCACCTTAGTTACCCGCCTTAGTTAGCAACAACCCAGGGTCAACAAGGTTCATGCAGGTCCGCTCCTGCCTGGTCCCAGCTACTGGACCACATGACAAGGTCCTGGATGTTACCGAGGTAAACAAAATGCAGATGTAGTATACACAGACCTTTGGCCAATTTGGCAGCATACAACTGTCGACCACGGTTGTAATAGCACATAAAATGCATGATAAAGGAATAACAAGAAAAGACGGTATAGGATCTATAACTATCTAATAGAACTCAAAAAGGAGATAGCAAACAGAGTAAAGTCCTGAGGCAGCTACTGTGGAAAGCCTCTGTTTCCACAAGGCACAGTACTCGCCTTCCCACACTGTTCCTCATCCACCCCCCCCCCCCCCCCCCCCCCCCCCCCCCCCCAATCCCTATCTGACATACACAGAGATGTCAGCCATAGCTCCGTGTCTTCGCTTGTGGATGATAGACCAGAATTCCATGACATGACATCCTGTCGAAGACCAACCGCAAGATTCAAGCGGACATACAAACCAAGTCTTCAAATGGGCCACCAAACAATTGAAGTTCAATGAAGAAAATGTTAACTGCTCAGATATGAAAAACTTGAGGAATTTAAAACTTATCAGGGTATACAACAAATTCTAACATAAAACAGAGCGAAAAAAGTAATGTGAAAAACCTGGGAGTGATAATATCGGAGGATCTCACCTTCAAAGACCATCAACAATGTATCTACCCGCAACTGCAAGAAAAATGATAGGATGGATAACGAGAAAACTATCCTTCAAAACTAGGGAACGGCGGCCAAGCCCATGATGATTCTCTTCAAAATTGCTTGTGCTCTCTAGGCTGGAAACTGCTGTAAACTAAGGCCCCCCTTCAAGGCCACAGAACCAAGGCGAAATTGCTGACCTGGAGATTGTACAAAGAACTTCCGGCACACATAAGTGCGATAAACGCAATCTAAATTACTGGGAACGGTTGAAGTCCCTTGATTTGTATCCCCTGGAACGCAGCGAGAGAAATACATGATACTATACACTTTGGAATAATCCTAGAGGGACTAGTGCCAAATTTTTGCACAACGAAATTCACTCCCCATGAAAGCAAAAGACTGGCAGGAGATGTAACATTCTCCCGCGAAAAAGCAGGGGCGCCACGAGTACAAGTAGAGGTAACACAAAAGTGTCAGGGGCCCAAGACCTGTTCACCTGCCTCCCACATACATAAGGGGATTACCAATAGACCCCTGGCTTCTTCAAGAGGCACTGGAACAGGCAACCTAAAGTCAGTACCTGACCCGTAGGCGTGTGGTTCGTACGTCGGCTTGCGTGCGGCCAGCAGTAACAGCCTTGTTGATCAGACCCTGATTCCTCACCAGCCTGGTCTCAGACCGGGCCGCGCGGGGGCGTTTGACCCCCGAAACCCTGGTCCCAGGTATCCTTCCACCACCACTGCTACCTTCCATTATCCACATTGCCTCAACCACTACTACTTGCACTTGCCTTCTTTCTATTCGGCTCTTTGTCCGTTTTCTTGTTCTCCCGCTCCTATATATACTGGCTCCTTCATTTTCGTGTGTTAGTACAAAATAGCTAGTTTAAACGGCCAAGTCAACCGAAACGTCGTCATAAGCTTATTCTCCTATGTGTTGGGTATTTGTGTATAAAGCGCAAATTCCGAATCATCAAATGTCAGTGAGAACGACGAAGGACTTGGGATTAAGAATGAGAAAAACGGAAAGAGGGAAATGATCGTTTTCATGAAAATCAGCTAACACAGACTAATCAAAGTCCAGCATGAATAAAAGTTAATGATATAAAGAGATCTTAAGGAATAATATGAGTGCTAGGATCAAAAAGTGGAGGCGGAAATTTAACTTATAACACGAAGAAAGAGGCGAGGCCAAAAGCATTACCTGGTCCCCATGAAGTCGCAGCGAGAACCCTCACAGGAAATATGATAAGCATTAAATTATTTAATAAAAGAACGTGGCGGAGGTAAGGAATTGCAGAAGGAATTTAGGGATGGGATGAAGAGCGTGACGTGCAAAGGATACAAAGAGCAGACTGAGTACAACTTAACCGATGTATAAAGTAAAAACAAAAAGCCGAGATAAGGAATATCATTTTGCATAAAGAATTTTCATTCTCATTAAAATTGGGGGGGTCCCCTCGTTGTGAAAAATTCAATGCATGCAATAAAAGTCAAAGATAGGAAGGCCAACTTTGAATGTAATTTTCGGTTTTTTCAAGCAAATACATACAGGGAACTATATGAGGAACATTTGCAGCTGCCATCGATTTCTCTCCACATCATAATGATATTCACCACTGATAAAAACATTATACATGTACTAATAAAATAAACGGTAACAGAAAGCACACGGGGCTTTGGACTAAGACGGTTAAAAAAAGCTGATGTGTCACAAAATAGCGTAAGTTAGAAATACGCGATTTTCGTGGACAAGCATAGAAAAAAGAGGTTGGACAGGGGCAGTGCACGAACAGGTGCAGTGAGGAGGTGGGGTCGGTGTCCAAATGCGGGTTTTGATTTCTGATAATACCGAATGCAATGATGCAAGAGGCGTAGTAGATGTAAAGAGTTAGACATTGCAGGTACCAAATTAGGTGGCGAAACATAAAAGGGGTAGTGATATCCTGGGAGGAGAAGGATCTGGTGATACAAGGAGGGATGATAATGCAGGCAGAATGTGGCTGTTTGGATTTGTTTACCACAACTATCACATCCACAGAGAAGGCAAGGCGCGAGACACAACGGTAGGAAGGTTAAGTATGGGGAACAGTAGACTGGTAGGGAGTTTTGGCGACTGGAGAAGTCTGGTCTTTGAGGTTTTGAGGACGAGTGAAGAGCCCAGCCTAAAAGATGGTGGATAAACAAGGGAAATCGAAGAGGACCGTGGTAATAGAATGGGAGAAGGGAGGAACGTCAGATACGAGGATTTCATCATGTTGAACAAACGGTGACTGCGGGGAAGCGCACATGGACCCTGTGGATGCTGGGCTCTTTTATATACTTGTCTCATTACAATCCAATAATACGAACCTGTTTCTTAGTGAATAAGATATTTTTTCGTTTTAACATTGTATTCCAAGTGCACCGTGTAACTTTATATATGAAGCAACTGTAAAGCGAAAAGAAAACGATATCCTACTTCTTGTCCAAGAATACCCTCGATCTGCCAATAGTGCTGATACGGCATGGAAACCACATTTCATCCTACCCAGTACACCAGAATGATAGCTCCCGAATGATAGGGCTCAGCCAACAAGGCATAACGCAGAAACCCCGGAGTCGAAACTTTGGCTGCCACCTCCAGAGACGATAGGCAACCTCCAAGAATACTTCCGTCATAAAAAACATGCGAGGGTCGCCCACCGAGGCCTAAGAGATCAGCCCTCGCTTTCATTCTAATTCTAAAGCATAACTGCACTACCACCACCGATAACGATCCTTACCCAACTACCTAGGAGATGACATTCATCTAACTGGAAATATTTCAAAGCATTAAGACCGAATGGTGAGAGGAACGGACGAGCTGAGGGATGTTTAGATTAGATCCGAAGAGAAAATAAATCTAATTCCAGATCAAGAACTCTACGTCAAGGCCAAAAAGACAATTCCCCCTTCACCCTCAAAGAGATTCTCCTGAATATAAGAATTTTTCTCATGTTGTTTTCTGTTGTTTAACTTTGATTTACTGCTTTATTTCCATTTTCTCATATTTGTCCTCGTGATGATTCTATGGTCATGATTATGAACTTATCATTAATTTCTGCTTTGAAAGTTTATGGTATTTTTTGTTATCCTTTAATAACCACTTTGTTTATATATATTTCCTACTATTTATTTTTTTCATCTTGGATTTTGTAACTAATTATGGGGGGATTGAAAACATAAAATAACTAAGTCTATGGTAGTACAAAAAAATCTCTTGCATATGTGTGAAAACGGTTTCCTAGCAGACAGATTGTGGCTTTGCTAGGTCCAAATTATAACTCATTGAGTAATAAATAGATACTCTTTTCCAAGTGAAGTTCTCAGAGATACAACGAAGAAGGTAAAATTAATCAAAATATTAATAAGAACACCATTTACATGGTAAAAACAAACATATTAACACATCAATAGGTTGCCCAGTTGACCTTATTCTGATAAAACATAAACATAACTTTCAAAGAAGATAAAAATATCATCAGGGATGCTTCTAAGAAGCCAAACACAACTATGGGAAGGGTCGGAAATGTTATACCAGCATCCCAGTAACAAACGCAATTTGCCCCAAACGCTCTTGAATCCTTGTGAACTGACACACAGCAGCAACTCTAATAGTAGACATGGCTCTAAACATCACTTACCGCAGTCCTGTAATTAAGAATGCATAGGTGACTGTATGCGTACAAGGCCAATATGTGTGTGTGTGTGTGTGAGAGAGAGAGAGAGAGAGAGAGAGAGAGAGAGAGAGAGAGAGAGAAGACAGGCAGAGACAGAAAGAGAGAGAGTTAGAGAGGAGAGATGGGGATGGATGGAGGGATGGTAGGACTCGTGGATCATGTTCTCGTCTCCCATAAAACCTCAGTAAATCACGACGGTATTGCCTGCACATTACACCAGCAATAATAAATTTATAATACGTTATTAACTCCATCTATGCGTATAATTTTAAGTACTGTTAATAATAATATTATTTCACTATTACGAAACATGTTTTTATATAATTAAAATTACAAAAGTACATAATTTTTTACATAAAAACGTTTATACACAAGAAAACTTTAAAGAACATGAAAAATACGTTGTTCTAGCCATTGTCCAAACCAGGAAGAATGTGTTTTCATGGCACCATTACCTCCAGTAGTGATTAATAAGGTTTCATGCCAAGGTTGTACCCGAAAACTGTCCTAACATTCCCGACTAGACCCTGTGAAAGCATCGTTGATAACTCATACTTATTTTTATGAAGAATTAAGCGCTAGGTCTTCCTCAAATACTCACAATCATATTTCGTACAACCTGACTGACTGACTTGGTCCCCCCGGGTGTTGTCCTTGGTCCGGATTTTTTCAGTTGGTGAAATACCCGTAGTATTTTCACCAGTTGGTGAAAATACTAACTACTTATAATACATGAAGCCTAAGAGAAAGACTGTATATAGTAAATATACGTTTCTCTGTTTGACACGAAAGTAGAATATATACGCGCATTAGATAAATACGCACAGTAGATAAATAAGCTTTCTCTGAATCATTAACAGTTTAATCAAAATTCGTTAATTTATAAAAGTCGTGGCAAGAGTGTTAATTAAAATATTTCTTATTAAATATTGTAGAAGATTTCCTCGAATGCAGATCATTAATAGGTAGAATTTGTTATAACCTTAAATTTTTATATACATAGTACATATCAAACTAATACTGAAGAGGTAGCAACAATGGTGTTTCAGTTCCTGGAACTACAAAATATGTAAATACTCCAAACGTACTCATATCGATTGCACATATGCACGTATTAAATATACATATATAAAAATATAGAGACAGCTGAATTAGCAGAATAGTGAAATAGAAAAGAAAGTAAAGAAAATTTTTTAATAGGTCTAATAAGAAAAAAACTATAACATCACCTGACTGGATAGTAGCCTTGAGTCTCAAAAATGTGCGGATAAGTCATGTTTTATCCACTTTTTAGGCAGTTTCAAATTCAGCAATCACATATGGCATTTCGTGCGAACTGTTTTCTAGTGCGCTGCAGATTTAGCAAAAGCGGTGACACAGACTACCCGAGTTAATATCTCAGGCACATACCAGCATCCTATCCATGCAAAAAAAATCCACATAACTGTGAATACATCCTAACTGTAGAAAAGCAATGTCCAGCTCACTTGAAATGATCGAATTATTACGCTTCCTTACTCTCAGTAACCTACGTCTTTCATATGGACTTCCGGTGCTCATCCACCTAGATCACCCCGCGAACATACTCAACCCGCGTTTCTGCAGAAAGATTGGCCAATTATGCTGAACAGGCTAAACGAAAGTCCTAGTTCGCTGGGCTGCAAGGCCTGATAAAAGTGAACCCATAGTACCTGAAGAAGCTTCTTTAGTCTTGTCGTTCCCCACTCCAAATGAGTAAATTCATGTTTTCTGGCTAATCTTAATCACGTACGCCTTCTCCTCGATGTCCTCTGAAGATGTAACTGACGAGTTAGCGTTTGTTAACTGATTTTATTCGAATTTGAATAGCTAGCTCCTAACTAATATACATTAAATCTAATCCTACCTATTTTAGGATCTAAAACTGTCTTAATATTACCAATGGTTAGCGTTACTACCTCCTAGAAAGGTAAATAATTATTATGTACAGTGCTAACTGGTGTGTTAAGGGCTCGTATAGCTTATAAACTACTGAAACATTTCGTGAATAAGGTTTTCCCAATAATAGAGAACATAGAAAACAGCACGTATCTTGTTATGCTTCAAAAGTGACAAGGACACCCTATAAGGTAAGAACTGGTTTTCATTGAAGTTGTTGTTTGTAAATTTATTTGAAAGAAACCCGAGAGTATAAATACTATCACATTCACGACAAAGAATATAGCTTCCTAAAAGATAAACAAGTTGATTAGCGTCTGCACTTTCATGTTTTATCAAATTTGCTACAGTTATTATGAGAGAAATTACAAAATATGTCAAGAAAGAAATGGATGGGCAATGGCATTTTACCCTGACATTTAGAAAAGTTTTGATAGGTTCCCGATGAAATAATTATTTGGAAACTAAAAAATATTGATGAGTTAAGATAAATAATCACAATGGATGAAATACTTTTAGGAGAGTGCAGCGAAATCATATTTTTGATATTTTGGTCCAAAATCAATGATTTTTTACAGTGATTTAAGCAGGCATTGAAACGCAAACACTGTAGTGACTTATTCCCTTAAAAGACAGAAAAAAAATAATAGTGCCCTATTCTATAGGGCATAAAACACCTCCTTTTTTCTACAATATTGGTAAGATGTATATTGATCAAGTTGCATCAGATGAAAGATAAGGTCAGATAATCATGGTACTAACCCGTTTGAGCAAAATTCAATAACTGCATAATAAAAAAATGTTGAATTTTATTATTTTTTAAGATTTTTTTTTTTTTTTTTTGGAGGAGGAGAGAAAAAAAATCACTAAAAAACAAAGGCGGAAAAAAAATATCGCAAATCGCCTTAACAATGCTTAGTAGAACCATCATTACTCAATAATATGTGCAAAAATCGTTACACATCTCCTAATAAACACTTCCTCTATAATGGAAAATATTGTCAAATCTCATTCCTAAGTTATACATATATTCGTTTTCTGTAAAACTCTACGGTCATGCGCCGCCACTTCAGTAAGTTGCTCGCCTCAATACATGTTGACAGCCCTCAGGTGACTGAGTTCTTATCCTCTTCCTGAATTGAATGGAGGTCCTCAGAGAAGTTACAATGTAGTGTATTAAATGAAACAATCCAAAAATCGTAATTTTTTAGGGGATAAAAACAAACGGAATTGCCATCATGTCTTTTTGATGACAGCATGCACAAAAAAAAAAACATTTTTGAAAACACATACGTAGAATATCATAGAACAACTAATTACATCAACATGCTGTCAGAATTAATGCATATTTTTCGATAGGAAACATTTTTCCAAAATTTTAAAATTTTCCATTTTTTATCACTCCTAAAAAAATCGCACCCTCCTTTTAGAGGAAAATGCATACATTATAAAAGGAAAATGACTAATAGTGATTCTAATATATATTAAATGATATTAACCAGAAGGAATAAGAAATGAATAAATATGTTTCCAGAGCTACAAAAATGAAAGATTAATGATGACAAATCAATGTAAATCACTTATAACAGGATCTTGGATACTTTGAACACGTGGAATTTGATGTTGATAAATTCCATGTAAATAGAAATGGCAGAAAGTGAAAGGGAAGCCACCATAAGAATATAGCCTGAAGGCCAAAATGCAGAAAGTATGAGATAGAGAAAGGAATTTAGGATTTATATCCGTGTTGCATTATTCCACACTGCAAACTATGCAATGGTTTTCAAATATATGGAGAGCAAAATGTTAAAGTTGAACATAATTTACATTAGACCAAAATTAGTAATATGCAGCGTATGACTGTTCAGCACACCTTAGGAAATACACAAATAAGTTAAAAAAAAACGTTTAAAGAAGGATTACATAATGGCTGTCAAAAATTTGAGCAGTAATGAACTATGATGAACGAATTAAAACTTAATGTTTCCAATGTGGTTTCCTGAAAGAGGTCGAGAGAAACATGATACCAATTTTACAAGTCTTGTAAAGATTTGATAAAGAAATTTCTTGTAGCTGCAACAAGGATAACCGCTGAAAATTGTGCAAAAAGCGGAAAGCAAATTTTTTCCTGTGAAAATTAAAAAAAAAATAACATATATGTATATAAGGACAGATTATTGAAGGGAAACGACGAGCATAGCTCTGCTCCTGCAGTTTCAAGCACAACTGGTGACACACTATATATCGTATGCTTTGGCACCAAGCTTAAAAGCGATGTCCGAACTTTTCGTGTCACTAGGACGGTGCTAGAGCGATTCGGCAGTAATAGCGCGTGAAAAACGTTCAATAGTCACACACAAACGTAAGACGAGGTAACCAAAGCAGTGGAATGAGGTGACTCAAGAGTTTCTTTCGAATGTAGCAGTATTTGGTGTGGCGTAGACTGGCGGGTATTGGGTGTTTGTCTGGAGTAACTGCTTTATACAGTTAATCATGACGGTCAAGAGTAATATCAAAATTTAAGAAATAATTGGAATAACATGCCAGATGAAAGTTATATTGCTTGTCAACAGTTTTGAGAGAGTGGAATAATACAGTGTAGGCGTCATCTACAATGATGCCCGATCATAATTTATTAGTTCTGAGGAATGACTGTAGGAATCTAAGCTTCTGAAATGTACTTCCCCCCAGGCTATTATGCTCACTTAATGTAGTGCAATATTGTTAGCTGTCATCGTTTTATAGTGTGTGGTGCCTTTAAGCCTGCCTGTGAGTGATCACTCTATCATTCCTTTGTGAACGAGGTAACAGGTTTTATGCTGACTGGCTGCGACCCCGACAATAGAGTAACAGTATAGGTGAATGTTTTTTCTTGCTACAAAGGGCCAGTGTGTAAATGTATCCATAGGTGTTTCACACTCCAAAAAAGCATACGAAGACAGTAACACAACAGAGTGTAAAACAATCATAGACTAGCTCTTTCATTCTACATTTCCCCACTCTTTCTTTTCTCCTGATACTTCATCTTTCTCTACTGATCTTTGATTTGCCTATTTTTTTCCTATTTATACCAAAGGGCTGTGAGGAAAAGTTCAACAGACAGGAGTAGCGAGCGAGTATATGGTAACAATATTTAGATTTGCGGCTGCTATGGTTTAAGGTAGGGTCAGTCTAGCACTCCCGCTAATCCCCCCCCCCCCTTTCCCACCCCGAAAGTGACGGCCCAAACAGTAATACACTTGACTCACAGCTCCCAGCACAACTGGTAAGTAAAAGCCTCTGCTCCTATTCTAGTGGAAATTGGTGAAAGCTTTCATTTTTTAAACATTGTCCTTTCAGTTTTAAGCTCCACATAAACAGTTTTGATAATCACCCACTTTTTAAGTATCTTATCAACTTATCATGGAGAGTGATTTCTTAACAGTGGGTAAACCGTCTCTCTTTCCAGCTTGGAGTGACAGATCAGGTCACCTGCCAACCAAAGAGAATGTTGAAGGAGAGGACTGAAACCTGTCTTGGACGTCACCTTATATCACCTACCTGATAATGTACAAGACACGTACCCCTCATATTTTGTCAGTGGTAAAGAACCTGCGTTCCAGTCACTGCACACTGACTATTCAAGCTATTGACTCTGTGAAGAACTAGTCGTTGGGTTGTCACCAACACCTGTTGACCCCCCCCCCCCCACAATCATCAGAAACGGCTACAATTTTCTACAAGACGGTGTCAACCTCCACCAAACACCCCTATTATAACTGTTAACATATAGCTTGAATTCAAATGTCATTTCCCATTTCATTTTTTCATTTTTCTTTCCAAGTAGGATACACCTTCATATTCAATGTTTTATCTTTGCATTAATAAATAATAAAGTGTTTTATCTTTGTGAAATTATTTCTTTTTCTATTCATTAAGTGGGGGGACAGGAAGGAGGAGCCAGCCCTTGGTAATACTGACTGAAGTTGTTTACAGGGCTGAGATGTGCCTTCACAAGGGCTTTAACAGGTTAAAGAGCTACTCATTTACTAGCTAACAGCTTTTAACCTCCCATAGCTTAACTTAAGAGACAATCCCCAGCAATACCCTTTATAGTTTCTTGTTATGAAACATGTTATTGGAACAGGATGAAGTTCGAACCGGCTGTTGGTCATGATTTCATTTGGTTCTTTAACTTAATTTCAATCATAATAATTGTGCGATGGTCTCCGATAGGGAATAGTGAGAAGGTACAGAGTGTAGTTACTGTTTTGCTGCCCTGTCTTGTGGCATAGAAACTGTGTTCTCATAGCTTGTTCTTGATATGGGGTCAAGTGTTTATCTTGACAAAATGAGTCCCTTGGTGTTGAAGATTGGGTGAAAAGATAGACCTTTTTGTATATATAATATATATATATATTTAATATATTATATATATATATAATATATAATAATATAATCTATATATAATAATATATATATATATATATATAATTATTATCACACTGGCCGATTCCCACCAGGCAGGTGGCCCAACAAAAAAAGAAAACTTTCACCATCATATCACTTCATCAATGTCTTGCCAGAAGGGTGTATGGTATATCTGGTCGAAGGAGACTCGAACGTACGAATCTTGGGGACAAGATACGCAGTGCTTTAATCATCAATACCACACTGACCAATACTTGGCGACCACCAACGCAGATACAAGGCACCAGCTTTCGGAGGCATGTGGTGTTTAGTTATTTTCATCTCATCCTCTGCAATGCATCAAACAACGAGAGATTTTTACAATGTTTAGAATCGCAGAACAGGCGAAATATTCACAAACACTAATCTCTGGTCGAAGGAGACTCTCCCTACAAAGGTTAGGGGTAAGTGGGGATGAGAGTGAAAGAAGCAACAATATGCATCAAGTAGTTGCAATAGGTAGTTTTTCCATTAAGTCAAAGAGGCGAGACTTTCAGTGAGGAATGTCACATTAATAAATAAGGTTGAGAGGTCAGAGGTGGAATCCTGCTGCCCATCTGACTGTCCTTGCAGAAAAAAGAAAATCAAAATTAGCCCTTAAAGGTAGATAAGAGTTCACGACCAGGAGCGCGTTGAAACCTTTTGGGGTTTTTAGGGGGGTTGGACCCAGGAGAAGAAATAATCCCCTGAAAACCAAATTTGGGTGGGACAATTAGGTGAGAAAGCCAAACACAAAAACACCACACACACACACACACACCACACACACCACACACACACACACACACACACCACACAAAACCCCAAACAAAAAACACACGGCTCCCTGCCAGGAAAACCCCCCCAAATCACAAACCCCCCCAGAATACAAGTTGGAGGGAAAATTAAAATATGATCACCAAGCTGTGGTAAAATGAATAAGGGGGACCAAAGACTCAAACCTCACTCAAGGAAAAAGATTTTGGGTTTGTTTATTTAATCCCGATCCATCTCCTAAGGCACACACCAACAAATAACGCTGCAGGGCATATGAGCGACTAGAAAACTTAAGAACAGCATTCCAAATTTCCAGAAAGGGGTTCGTTCCTGACCCTCTATCCGCTATATCAGCCAATATTGGACTATCCCGCTCAGTTGGAACTCTCACCTTGACAAACACGTCAGGAAATAGAGAAAAGGGAAAGGGGTTTCGCAACGAAACTATCACGGAGTTAAGGGTGTTCTTACGAGGGGAGGTTAAGAGAACTCGACCTGACACACTAGGGCGGAGGGGCGGGGGAAAACGTGAAAAAGAAGTATAAAATTTTGAGAGGAATCGACAAGGTGGACAGACAGGAGTTCCAGAGATGGGGTACAGGAACAAGAGGGCACAAAGGAATTGAAAGGCTCAATAGTCACAGAAGTTAGGAAATATTTCTTCAGCCTAGGTTGCCAGGAATGGATAGCTAGAAGGGAGGTATGGTGAAGGAACCATCAAGCTTTAAGAGAGGGATGAAAAGCCCTGGGGCAGGAAGT
Organism: Cherax quadricarinatus; assembly: GCF_026875155.1. Classification (NCBI taxonomy): domain Eukaryota; kingdom Metazoa; phylum Arthropoda; class Malacostraca; order Decapoda; family Parastacidae; genus Cherax; species Cherax quadricarinatus. Next base: position 82,429 of record NW_026505893.1, read on the forward strand.
AACAAAACGATCATGAAGAGGCGAGGCCGGAACTAGAATCGATCCCTGCAAAAACAATTAGTTGGTTTTCAAATTTGGGAGATAAAAACACCCCCACAAACACACATACACCCAACACACACCCAACACACACACACACCCCCCACAACAAACACACACCACAACACACCAACCACACGCCCTACTTTCCCCCCCTTTGGCTAATTTGAAAAAAAAGGAGTCATGGCAGATTTAAAGTAGAAAAATATGAATGTATAAATAAAGGAAAATTTTCAGAAAACTGCAACCAAAAAAAAAAAAAGGACGCCACAGTTATCCAGGAAAAATAGATCCTAAAGGATACAAAAAAAAAAAATCGTTAAGTAGTGTTAATGTTCTGTGTAATTTAAGAACAGCGAAATTTAACGTGAGCAAAGGGGGGGTGAAAGGGAATGTTTTAGGGGAAGGTAAAGAAAAATAATCACAATCCGTGACGGAACTACAAAAAAATAACCCGCACATAGGGGAGAAACTTACCACCACTTTTGCCCGATTTGGACCATTTACAAAATACACGACTTGTAAAGGGCCCCAAAGTTGGACTAAAACGCCGTCAAGCTCCTCTCTCCTATGTGGGGTTGTGAAAGGTGGAAGGTGTGCAACACACACAGAAGTAAAAAAAAACATGAGGAGTAATAGAGAAGTGAAATGTAAAGGACAAGAGGTGAAAGTGAAAGTAGAGCAACAAATGAAAGTGTAAGGTGAAACCAGGTGAAGGTGAGCACCAGGGAAAGTGAATGAGCGAAGGTGCCGAACTCAAAGCGGACAGTCAACTAGGGTTTTTAAAAATGAATCATGTGTAAGTGAAGGTGTGAGGAGAATTATAGATAAAGTGTAAAAAACGGGGTACTTAAACAACATTTGAAATGTTAGACGAAACAAAATGTAAACGAAATAAATTTTGTGTAAAATAAACTATAACTGAAGGAGAAGCTGTAGAAGAAGTGTTGTGATTCCTCTTAAGAAAATAAGATTAAAAACATTGATAAAAGCGTTTTCGGAAGCATTATGTAAGAAAAACTGATATAAAAGACCATTTATCCATGAGTTGAATCAGGAGACATCAGAATTTTGACCGTGAATCCCACAATGTAGACGTGAAGACCATTTATCCATGAGCTGAATCAGGAGATATCATAATTTTGATCGTGAATCCCACAGTGTAGACGTGAAGACCATTTATCCATGAGTTGAATCAGGAAACATCAGAATTTTGACCGTGAATCCCACAGTGTAGACGTGAAGACCATTTATCCATGAGTTGAATCAGGAAACATCAGAATTTTGACCGTGAGTCCCACAATGGAGAGCTTTGTCAAGCCGTTACAAACAGTACATAGACACAGAGGATATATATAGGCTTAGAGTGAGGTGCAATACTAGTGGTAGAACAATTAAATTGCACATGAGTAAATGGATATAAAAGCTAATTGCAAGTTAATTGTTCTACCATATTATATTACTACTACTACTATCACCTGCAATATTATATTACTACTACTACTACTATCACCTACAATCACACCTCACGCTAAGCCTATATATACCATCTGTGTCCATGTACTGTTTGTAAAGGCTTGACAAAGCTCCTGGAGAGCGAAACAATAAAATGTCACAATAAAATGTCACAGTAAAATTGCCACAATAAAATGTCACATTAGTTGCATTTGTGTCCTTTTACTTTACATATTGTCGGTAATTCTATCAAAATATATACTAACTGACTGAGAGTTAGAAACAGATGTGCTCAGTCTTCAACACTTGTCACAGTAAAGAAACACAAGATCAGTACAGTAACATACAAGAACAGTACAGCACAGTAACACACATCAGTACAGTAACACAAAAGATCAGTAAAGTAACACAAAAGACCAGTACAGTAACATAGAAGATCAGTACAGTACAGTAGCACAGAAGATCAGTACAGTAGTAACACAGAAGATCAGTACAGTAACACAAAAGACCAGTACAGTAACATAGAAGATCAGTACAGTACAGTAGCACAGAAGATCAGTACAGTAGTAACACAGAAGATCAGTACAGTAACACAAAACACCAGTACAGTAACATAGAAGATCAGTACAGAACAGTAGCACCGAAGATCAGTACAGTAGTAACACAGAAGATCAGTACAGTAACACAGAAGATCAGTACAGTACAGTAACACAGAAGAGTACAATAACAGAAGAGTAAGCAAAGAAACACAGAAGAGTACAGTACAGTAACACAGAAGAGTAAGCTAAGAAACACAGAAGAGTACAGTACAGTAACACAGAAGAGTACAACTCAGTAACACCACCGTGGCTACTGTCAGGGAGGCTGGAGTGGGAATAACATCACCGTGGCTACTGTCAGGGAGACTAGAATGGGAATAACATCACCGTGGCTACTGTCAGGGAGGGAGGAGCGGGAATAACATCACCGTGGTTACTGTCAGGGAAACTGGAGTGGGAATAACACCACCGTGGCTACTGTCACGGAGGTTGGAGTGGGAAAACACACCGTGGCTACTGTCAAGGACTGGAGTGGGGAAAACCCACCGGGTACTGTCAAAGAGGTGG